>JARHVA010006365.1:652500-692500 GCA_037957365.1 Torreya grandis
AAATGATAAATGGTGAAAGATAAGTAATCATGGTTTGGTGGATCCATATTCTTGTTCATAGTCTATGATTAATGTTATCAAGAAGGTATGCATGCACAACATGTGTAGTGGAAACCATAGTGGTATGGTCAATATTGTTGATTTTATTTCAAGAGTTAATGAAATAAGTATGTGTGAAGCATACTCTAGGTGGTGGCAATTCCATATACTTGTATAAATCCTATGTTGTTTAGTATTATGTAGAATGATATGAATTTTATGAGTGTGTATATATATATATAGTTATATATATATATATATAGTTATATATATATATATATATATATATATATATATATATATATATGTATATATATATATATATAGACACACACACACACACACTTATATATATATATGTATGTATGTATGTATGTATGTATATATATATAGCTATATAGTTATATATATAATTATATAACTAAAATGTTGTAGGAAGACAACACCTCAAATCCAAGGATTTTTTGAAATTTTGTTGGACAACTGCAGTTAAAATTTATGATATTTGTTTTAATAATTCCTCATAGTGAGGAAGGTTTTGTGGAAAACTATTTTTCTATTAAAAATTCTAGTCAGGAGTTCGTGGTAATGTAAAAAATTTTGGTTATGTATTTATTTTGTTTGGGTTAACATCTGTGAATTTATGGTTTAAAGAGTACTGAAAAAATCTTTTATTGTTAAATATTGAAATATATTTGATAACTACAACCTATGATACCTCTTTTTACATGTATAGACTAATTGTTTAGTTATATAGTTGACTGGGAATTAGGTAAAATTTAGTGCTGCTATGTTAAAAATAGTAGTTCATCGATAAACTTGCCATGGTAAGGACAAGTTTACACTAAAAACTTATTGCTTTAAGTGTTAATATTCCATCAGTGAAACCATGGCCTTGTGAGGCACAAAATATATAGTTTTATTTACATTCAAGTTATATTATTACAAAATTCCATGGCTGGTTTAGGTGTGTGCAACACCTCATTTTGCTCATCTTAGCTTTATAAAAGGAAACCAAGTAGAAAGGATGGTTTTCTAGCCTATTTTAATAGAAGGCATGGTTGTCCTAGAGGTAACATGTGGATTTTTGGCAAGGTAAGGTTGTGTATTTTCTCATAGTGTGAGTTTGATAAATCTTCCTATTACACCAATAAGGTAAGTGTATGACACTAATTATTATTTTGTTAATAAACTATATAAGTGCAAAGTATGCATGAGTGTTATGTGATAATAATTGATAAACTTTATCAATCTAGTTAATTCTATTCTTGAGTTATCTATTGAGTTCTTGTAGTGTGTATTCACTTGTGAAAAGAGTGATAAAGTCCATTTTTGGCATATCATGAATCCTAGTTACAAATTTGTTACCACGATGGCTCCTATTTAAAGAGGGGAGGATGTCATGACCCCATAAATGGGAACCTTTATATAATAGGGTTGTCAAGGTCTGGTGTCAAGTTATTCAAATGGTGGTTGGAATTGACCCAATCATTTCCTTTTTGGGTTTAATAATCCTTATGTGTATGTGCATGTGTGTGTGTGTGTGTGTGTGTGTGAATATAAATATGTATATATATCCAATATCCTATATGTGTTTTTACAATATATATACATACATATACTTATATAGATTTATATATGTCAAGAGGAGTTATTCATCTTGATTAACATTATTGCTCCCAGTGGCTCAATCTTATTTTAATTCTTATTTAAGGAAGTTGTTTTGATTTAACCATATGCTTGTTTTGAATAGATGTTTACTTAAATAATTGTAATTATTGAATCTAATTGGCTATAAAAGTTTGTGTTTCTTCGAGTTCAGATGCTTAGGCTTTCAGAAAATGCATATATATTATATTTAGGAAATTTTTTTTATTTCAACCTTATTTTTTGGCATTTAATATGTTTCTAGACCTTACTAAGGCATTGGCTTTGTTAAAAAAAGGTTTTAAGTATTTGATATTGTTAGGCTGTATGGAATTTATAGGCATGTCATTATAAATAAAGGTATTTTATTTTTAAATTGTTGGTATTTGCCTTTAGCATAAAGGTGTATGGTGTGTTTTGAATGCCCATATGAAAAACACAATTAAAAACTAATGAGATGTATTCCCCCTAGACCATAATACTTATTGGGGTTCATCATACTCGAGTTTAGAGAGAGATAGTAAATGAATAAAGGAAATAATGCTTTCTTTTAATGCAAGTTGAATGTTGGGTGTAGCATTTTAATTTGAAACCTTTATTAATAAATTAAATTTAGCATGTAGAATGGTGATAGGGTTATGTGAATAGGATTTCATTTTATTTTTTATTTATTTTGAAGCATTGAACCTATGGGAGAGATGGCATTAGGGTTTGAATGAAAGAATGGAGGTGAGAGGGAGGTTGATACCATGGAAAAATGGAGGAAGAGTGGGGTGAGGAATTTTTTGGAGAAAAATAATAAGGTTTTGTAGGCATGCATTTGTGAGCTAATATGTTGTTCTTAAAATAAATAAGAGAGAAGGAATGGAGATTATGATGAAAATTAAGTGGGGGATGAAGGATAAGGGTGTGGATGTTGAGAGTTGGGAAATGATTGGTGCTATAAGGAGAGTCAAGTTTGACCCTAAAACATATTCTTTATCAGGCATGTGCTCCTCCCCTCCTTAAATTAAATTCTAACATTAAATTATGTTTTAATATTTCAAGTTTTGTATTAAACCATGGGAGGGTACATACTCATGTGGGAACACTCTATTATTCCCACATTGTTCTACGCTATCACTTGGGTAGATGTGTGTTTTGTATATGATGAATGGCTAGAATTTTTTTAGTGTTATTTCCTCCTACATGGAGATGGGGTTACTTATTTTCACCTTGATTTAGTGATGCTAAACCTTGTTCATGAGGATGTAAGATTTGCATTATTGGCAAACTATTGTGTGTGTGTGTGTGTGTGTGTGTGTGTGTGTGTGTGTGTGTGTGTGTGTGTGTGTGTGTGTGTGTGTGTGTGTGTGTGTGTGTGTGTGTGTGTATTATATATTGAGAGTTAAGTATATTGAAAATGTATGTAAATAGTACATATGCTAGTCATATGATAATTTTTTAAATGGGTATCACCACATGAGTATGGATGTTCTTATGATTGATGGTCATTTGGTAGATTGGTGATGAGGGTTTATTCCATAATTATTTATGTACCTTGTTCCTCTTTGGACACTCTTTATGTTGACTTATCAACTAAGGATAGCCACTAATATGTATTTCACTATCAAACATAATTTTTGACATTAATTACAATAATGTATTATGCTAATAAATATTATACTTTTGGATGCCTCATTGATAAATAGTTTTAGTAATTGTTATATGCAACTGGAATCCTTTATAGGCATGATAATACATTAAAGTAGTTCTATTTATATGTGTAAAATATTTCCTTATGTTAGCTACCCTATTGATGTAGTGGTTATGTTAGCAAATGAATTGACTTTAAGTAGAAAATGTAAAACTATGCCATTACCTATGAAGTTGCATTGTTTTTTTATGATGGAAGTCGATGCCAGTTATTATGGGTGGGGAAATTAAATTTAAGACTTATACCTTTGGTTTATTAACCTAATATTATCTATGAATTCTAGATCATGATATTACAAAACAAGTGTAAAGTCATTTCAACCATTGATTGTAAAACCATACATATTTACATTGTGAAAAGAGGAAATTAGGGACATGCAAGATAACTAATGTTCAAACCCTTAGTACTCCTTTACTTATCACAAATACTATTTTTATGCCATGATTGGTTATGATATTGTAATTCAATCTATGCTTCAAATGATGAGTTCTTTTTAATAATTATCTCTTGTCTTTATTACTATTGCTTAATAATTTTATTTATGAGGAAGGATTAGTATGTGTTATTTATTCTATAATCATGGAATGATTTTTCATATATTTTATATAATGGTTTATTATTACTCTTATGTTTATCATCTTATTTAGTATGCATGTTATGCCTTTCAACTATCTTTTCTAGTATTTGATGTTTATTCTCAATATGTGAGAAAAACAAACTAAATTAAGGTAATGAAATATTTCATTTTGTAGTATAGTGCATGGTTATTTATTGTTTTAGACCATCTTTGGCATGTTAATTTCATTGTGTATGTCATTTAGTGGATTCTTTATTGACTTTACAATACCCTAATTGCTTGGGGTTTTATATGATAGTTTCATAGAGATTTTCAACCTTTTACAAAGAAGAATGTTATAGTAGTAATTAATTATTGGGGCTTCCATATTTTCATATTGTTGAATAAAATAGGTTAATTTGTTACTTTATTTGATTATTTTATATTAAAATGTAAATTCACTTCAAAAATATCATCTAAGAAGGAATTTTCACATTGTGAACTTTATGCTAACACAATCATTTTCACCCTTTTTAGTGCAGGAATTTTTATGCAAGTTGGTTCTTCTTTATGAAGTTTTATTACCTATTATATTTATCACTTGTTCAAGTGTGTATTCACCATTTTTATCCCATGGAGGGTGTAGGGGTGATAAATTGGTTAGCTATTTTAATACTAAATTATTGTAGCTAGCACATATTTTATGAATGATTGATGTAAATATTTGTACTTATGGGATAAAATAATGGTTTGCTTATGTTTATGCCTTCATGCTTGTAATTGTATACATATGTTAAATATATGAACCTTTATATTCTATAGTGTTTCATTTTTATTGTGAAAAACACCCTTATTTAAGGATTGATTATGTTATATTAAAGTTGTGTAATTGAGTACTTCCACATTAAGAATGACTAAATGTAAATTATTGGAATTCCCTGGTGATGGGGAGAGTTACCCAAGTGATTTGTAATTAAGGATATATTATCCATGGCTAGAATAATTACACATATGTGTTAATGTTATCAAAACTATCTTAGCTATTAAGGTATGTATGTGAGATGATTATTCTATTAATTTCCATATTTGTTAATTGTGGAGAGCCTAGAGCATACCAAATTATATATACAAGAACAATCTAATATTGTGAATACTTATTATTAATAAATTAAGTGTATAGATTCATTATATACATGCATTTTTACATGTTGTTATTAAGGCCCTATCATGCTATTAATTATTGTAAATTCATATTATAAATTCACTATATTATGGTCTTATGGAAACTTATTCTAGGATGTTATTTTTAGTAGTTTCTATTCCCACATTAACTTGTGAAACCAACTAAATATATGCCCTTGTCCTTATAATATACTCTTTATAATAATAATTATACTAATGGATTCACACCATTATAATATAATAATTGATTCATTGATTTACCAGTTGCCAACACATTAAATTGATTTACCATGGTTGAGAATCCATTAGTATAATTCCATTTGGATAACATAATTAATGTGGGTGTTTTTTTTATGATGGTTATTATCTCATACCAGGATAAACCCCATTGGATGTGTCCTTGGTTGTATAATAGTATAGTTAAGGACATCATATTATCTTTAGTGTTCTTTACTTGGTGAATAGTAAATGTTCATGATGGTTGAATGTATGTGGTTACCTAATAACCATGATAATATTATGAGAATGGTTTAATCTAAAGCTTGGCTAGTTGGTCCCATTGGTTCAAATTTGAGACCTTTTGTACCTATTATAGTACCTCCTTATTATTAGGACTATATTTTTAATCTTATATAGTGAGATAACTCATTTTTATGTTTAATATTACCATATACCATTATCCTTGTTATGGATATCAGAGGATTTGAGTAAACCTTCTTACCTCATGAGTTATCAGGTCATGAACATATAGAGTTATCAGATGCTTCTATTGGACTGAGGATCCCTAGGTGATTCAATGGAGGAATTGAGTGCCTTCTAAGTTTCAAAGATTAATAGTATGGGGCCATACACTAATACCCCTCGAATGGTGTTTCACACTTTAGGGAAAAAAATTCTCTATGGAATCCTCTAGCAATGGTCATCCTAACATAAACATCTTATTGACCCAATCCATTTATGGGTTGTCTACTCATCTGGTATAGGATTGTGTTTATGAATAATTCATGGTGTGATGATGTAGTATACTCTTCATTCAATTCTTTTGTGTACTCTATCAACAATTTATTATTTTTTGGGGGGAGTTATTTCATATAAATGCCACATATAATGGCTCTACTTTTATTGGAAAGGTTTTCATATGTAATTTTGTCATGCAAAATCCCTTTTATGGTGGTGACCTGTGTAACAAGTTTAAAACTAAAATTTTATCCATGAAATCATTATATATTCTTGAGATCTGTTGCATATTCTCAATTTTTTTATTGGTTGGGAATATGAATTTGAATTGACAAAGACAAGGCTTAATTAATGATATTCTTTAAGGACACATTTTTAAAATTAAAGGTAAAAAAAATTTCATTATGTGTTAGATCATGCATAATATCTATAAAAGTAGACAATGTTATATCACGTCAAGTTCACTAAATGTTTAACCATAAATTTGAGATGGGTTAATATATTATATGGTTAAGAATATATAAATGAATAAGAATAAGGGCGATAAACAGATCTATAGTATACCAATTTATTTTCAAACTTAGATAAACAATATTATAAATTTAAATTCTAACATATGGTAAATATGGAAAGTACAACTATTAATTAATATTATAATGAATTAAATACAGCACTACTTAGTTTAATATAAACATACAAATCTAGGTTGAAATAAAATGGAAGTGGAATAGATATGTATTTTAAAACAATCATCAAATTTTATAATTTTCCATTTTATGGCCTCAAATGCTTGCATTAGATCTAGATGGTTATGTTTACACTATTATTTAACTTGGATGTAGTTATCCATAATGGATTATCAACTAGATTTGAGTGTAACAACTAGGAACCTTTTATATTTTATATCACATTTGATTTAGTCTGTTTAGATCTTTCACATAAGTTTTCACTCTTTTCTAAATGATAACACCCTAGATCTTCACCTTTGGAGGGATTATGGGAAAAATGGAATTAGTGGGCACATTACTTCAAGATACTCCAAGTACCCCTTTGTCAATGATCACTTAATACATAGATAATACTCTTAAGAGGGTATTATACTTATGTAGTTTTCCCCTACATGTTGGCTTATGTGTTTATCTATTTTAGTCAAAATTTATCCTCATTTATTAGCTTATAAAAGTAGAATTAAAACTATAAGAAAGGGGTGTGTACGGGTACCTAGTTAAAAGTACATGTGCATTGATATCTAGATGAAGTTAGAGATGCTCTTTAGATATTTATGTGAGATATTTAGGACATCAGAAGCTAAAAAGTCATTTTAGGACATCAAGGATTATATTTCCCAGGTGTTATTAATGGTCAATCCTGACTTTATCAGAAAAAAATATGTCTATTCATTCACATTAAACCATACCATTTCTTCTATGCTCACACAAAATTTTGATTATTAAGAACATACTACACCATTCATGAGCACTAATTTGAATTAAGTTGAGCTTGAGTATCCCATTTTTTATGATATGACATATGACTTATTCAAAGTATTAAATAAATTAAGGCATTACGTATTACATTATAAGTTTTTTGGAATTTTCCCTGACCCATAAATTATATGCATAAAGGGTAGAGTGAGTTGGGTAGACAAAGAGGTTAATGGATGGTAAAAATCTAAGATTATGACCTAGAGATCAGACTATACAATATGGTAAGAGGTCAATACTTCATACAACTAATGAAATTTTCTATTATAAAATCACTTTTCTGTAATTGGATCAAATCAAAATGATAGGCCATGAATATTATGATCCAATCATTCATTACCTATTATATATAATAATTCCTCCAAAATTGAACCAAGAAACCTATTATATATGAGAAGTACTCCAAAATTGAAGAAGGAACATAGAATACCTCTCAAATTAAATGCAATTAATTAGATGATAAAAAAAGAGTTCTATATTGGAAGAACTATGAAGGAATATATTTGATATGTGTATAAAAGGAAGAGATTTAGGAAATAATATCTAATTTTCATGAAATATAATAGGTGATGGTCAAGTCTCAATAACTATGATAGTGCATAAAATATTATGATCTAGTTATTACTAACATACCATATTCAGAAATGCATATGATCATGTTATAACCTATCATGAGCTCCATAATTTTTCCAAAAGGAAAATCCATGAAACAATCCCAATCTAACCTATAATTTAATGAAGCCCCTTCACTCAAAATTCATTTAATTTTTTTGAGTAATTAACCCTAATTCTTCTATTAGACAAAAATTTATATTGAATACTATAGATTATTTTAGAAGGTGGACTAAATTTTTTAATACCAAGAATAATATTATAGATTAAGTGATCAGATTTATAGAAGAGTATATAGTCACTAGGTTTATAACACTAGTTTGTGATAATGGTTTTGCTTGTTAGTTATAAAAACTTATAGAATGGGCTTACAAAAAAACATCATGTTGAATTTTTCATCTAACTAATGCCCACAGGATAACAAGGTATTTGAATATATAAATAATAATTTGGTGGATGTAATGAAGAAATATTATAATAAATGACCTAAGGACTACCATTATTTGTTGAAGTATGCACTATAGGCTGATCGAACCAGATATAAATAAGCCCTCAAAAGTTCACCATTTCTAATGGTATATGGTTAATAAATAGTATTCCTAATATCACTCAAGTTTCCCACATACCAATTCATAAATGAATATATGGAAGAATATGATTGGGTGAATTCAATATTACTGAATATTATTCAAATTAAGGTTTAACATGAAGAAACTCTCCAAAATTTTAGTAAGCATCAAGACATTGCTAAAAGGTGTCTTGACAAAAAATCTAAACTGAAAGTTTTTAAAATTTATTACCTAGTTATACTATAGGATAAATCTTATGAAAATAAAGGGAAACGTGGAAAATTTGACCCATTATGGATTGGTCAATACCAAATTATAGAGATCTTAGGAAATAATGCTTTTAGATTGAAAGATCTACAAGACAATTACCTATTACTTCTAGTGAATAGGTAATACTTGAATCACTACTTAATCACCATGCAATAAACCATTGATTTAAAGTAATATATACTTTTTGGTTACCTTATGATATATTAAGGAGTTTATATTTGTTTCTTTTCAACACTTTTCTTTCTTTCTCACATTAGTTTTTCATGTTTTCATAGATTAGTTTATCTTTCTTTCATAGTTATTTTTTATTTCATTTTGTAGTTCATTTTATTAGATGTTGAATAAGAATTACCTAAAATAGTAGCATGAAAATTATTGATAAATATGAATACAAAACATCTCTAGTGAAATGGTTGACCCAAGTTGGATATACTATGAAGTGTGAAGATTATTAGAAAATATGGTTGAAACTTTAGAATACATTGATGATGATTTATGGTTATTACATGTTCTTGATATAGTTTATATTTTTATTACAAAAATATCATATAAATTAAATAATATCTCCTTGGATTATAAAATTATTACATAAAATTTAAAACATATCAAATTTTCCCTAGAGATAAAATGATAAAAAAAGGGTGTTGGTGCAGGTTTTATGTACACCATAGTCATAATGAGGTAGCATATAATATTTTAGGATATCAATGGAGGTAAAATCCACTCCAAGACATGAATTACATGTATTTAGTTTACTTCAACCTATTGATGGAATAATGGGTAGGACATGTAGGTTGTTGACAAGGTTTTTGGATGGAGGTGTGGTTCTTAATAGGGGTAGTGAGTCTCTATGTGAGTTGGATAAGTGGCTAGTGACTAATATAGAGTGGGTAGTTCTAAAAACAAACTCAAAATAGGAGGGGAGGGTAAGGAATAAAATAAATATCCTATGGTTTTTAGGTACTACTTCCCTAGCAAGACAAGTGCTCTTAGAACTTATGCTTGTTGCTAATAGCAATTGCAGACATATAGTCAAACATGGCTAAGAAGTATAAGGAGATAATGATGAAATAAATTCACAAGCCTTAGACAAAGGTTAATCCTTTTAAGTTAGCCATTACACACCTTGAATCAAGATATTATGGCTCAGGCTAGTGAAATATATGAGGCAATTATTGCACACAAATAGAAAACTACATCTAAGAAAGCACTCATACACAATTATAATTATGAATAAATTTAAACTTGACTATCTTAATTAATATGTTTACTAATATTTTAATAACTTTTCACACCTATAAATTAGTATACCAATCAAAATAATCAATAATCCATTCACAGCTTTTGCACACTAGATATTATTGAAACATACAACCAATGAAAGTAAAAACCAATTACATAGAAATTAGAAAGAAAATACAAAAACACATTTTTTGATGATCAAAATTGATGTTTCTCATATATTAAAAAATTATCTAACCAAAAATACAAGTTAGAATATAATTATTTATATAGACCTGGGGAGGGGGTCTCCTCATCCTCCAATTTCATCCAAGGTCATTACATGTGATTGTCAGAACATAAGTGCTAACTATGAACTAAAACCATATAAGAGTCTACTTGTACTTATTAAATTAAAATATCCTTTGCAAAATATATGCAATGTGTGCATATGTATGAAGGAATTAATTTTTACAATTATAACTTGAATTGTATGCAAATTACAAATAAATGCACCATTTACCAAAACTGGACGTCTCCTTTTGTAGGTTGTGAGAACAAATGGTTGATTTTTTATATTAGCCACCTTTAAAAAAAACTCAAACATATGCATGAAGGACCAAAATTTCTTTACCTATATCTTAGAACCAGTGGTATTAATGTTAGCCATGACTAATCTAAATTATGCATTAAATGCTCATCCATGCTTTATATAGAATCTATATCTTCACTTTCATATTCACCATTCAGATTAAGACATGCATGTTCATACTTTAGATTAACTATGAGAACCAATGTCTATTGATATATGTAGCTCAAGTATCCAAGGATCTAATTATTTTTCCCATAATGCTCTGCTATTTTTCAAAATGTGACACATGTTAACACCTGATTGAGTCTAGGATATTTGAAAAGTCCACCTAGGACTCACACCATCGATCCTTACATACTGGTTTAATATAATTCATTAGATTTTAGTTATTTTGGCTCATCGAATCCTATATACTTGACACTTATCACTCCATATTTTACTCTACTTTATATGTGTGCCACTTGGTAACTACTTGATGCTTTTAAGCTCTATGTAGTGGGCTCCCTACTTCTTCTTTTGGGTTGTTGGATTTGTGCACTAGGCTCCCACAATGGTGACACTTGTCACTCTCATAGAGCTTTAACATTTAAACTCACTCTCACATCATTCAATCAAATGGGCCTAAGTGGATGCATGCCATAGGATCTTCTTTTGAATCCAAATAGGGAATTTATGAGGCTAATTTAGATATGCATGTGACTATCAAATGATGTCCTCATGACTATCAAATTTAATTCCACAAATTAAGCCATTTCCAAGGTTAAATTTGACATTCACACAATTATAAAATGACATCCTTGTGATTGTCAATGATTTTTTCATGACTATAAAATTTAATCTCATCAACTTGACATGTTTCATTTTTTCAAGACTCCCTAATCCTAAAAACATAAAAAAATTTGACTTAGAATAATAATTTGTGAAATATGTATAAAGGAGCCTACATGAATATTCTAGCATAAGGTCTTAGTATTAGTAAAATATAATTTGGGCCTAGGATAAAATATTTAATTAAGCTCAAAATATAATGAAATGCTCTCTAAGCAAAGGTTCCACTTGGTAGTCTAGTATTTATTTTAGGGTAATTATTTTGGGAGAATTATCATGGGATTTCTATGGGGAAATTATTTTTGGACTTATATGTGGGGGATTATTTCAAACAAAATGTCCATAATAATTGTTTGAAGGGTTCTTTTCATTGAATAAATTGTCTGAGACACAAATTTTGAAGGAATTCCATCAGGGGAATTATTTCAAAAAAATATCAAAAATAATTCTCTCAAAGACTCAATTCTCATTGAGAATTTTTTTGAATGACTGATTGAAGGGATGGTGTCAAAAGGGTTGAAGGGCATAATGTTTTAGGAAAATGTTTGAAGGAATCAGCTAAAGGGAAAAAGGCTTGAGATAAAAATCTTGAAAGAATTAGATAAAGGGTAAAGGGGGTTAGGACAAAGTTTCGAAGGGTAAGTGGTCACTTCAAATAGCCCAAAGGGTCTTTTTCAAAATGTCTAAAGGGTAAGTGGCCACTTTAAAAAGGGCCAAAAGGTTATCTTCAAAATTTGTAAAGGGTAAGTAGACACTTCAAAAAGGGTCAAAAAGTTATTTTCAAAATGTTTGAAGGGTTGGTTCAGGAAGTTTAAAGGGCATGTGCCATTTGGGGAATTGTTCTAGGACTTTTGTGTTGGAAAAAATTTCCAAGACACAAATTCCAAAGGAATTTTCCTAGGGAAAATTCCTAAAGGATAGGCTCGTATGGAAATTAAAATGTTTAAAGGGCACTTTTAAAGGTCTTAAATGGTTGTAACAAAAATGCTAAAGGGTCTACATCATGGAAAAAATTCTTGAAGGGTCTATTTCATAGGGTAAATTTTAATGGGAAAGGACCCTTACAAAAGTCCTAAAAGGTAACCACAAAAGTCTCGAAGGGAACTTTCAAAAGGTTAAAGGGTATGTTCAAAATTTTTGAAGGGATATGTGTCCTTGATAAAACTTCTGAAGGGTAAGTCAAAGGTAAAGGGTCATTTCAAAAGTCTCAAAGGAATTCCATCAAGGGAATTGTTTTGGATAAAATATCCACAATAACTCTCTTGAAGACCTATTTCTCTCAGATAAAATGTCCAAAGGAATTCTATTGGCTCAAATAAAGTGTCTCAGATAAAATGTCTGAAGAAAAGGGTAAAAAAGGTATAGGTGATAGATAAAAATCCCAAAAGAAATGTGTGGAGGTGCCGAAGGGAAATTACAAAAGGTCCAAAGGAATTCTATTATGTAAAATAGTTGTAACAATAAGGTTGAAGGAAACATTTCACAAATTTTGAAGGGTATGTTGGCAAGTTAAAAAGGGCATTTCAAAATTCTTGAAGGGCACTTTCTATGTGGAAAAAATCCAAAGGGTCCACTTCATATGGCATTCATCCATGATAAAAGTCTTGAAGGATATAAATCATAAAGGCTAAAGGGAAATATAAAAGAGGTTGAAGGGCTAGTTACAAAAAGCCCTAAGGGTAGGTTCAAAAAGGCCAAAGAGAAATTCTATTAGTAAAAGTGTATCAACAAGATTGTCCATAAGAATAAGTCTAATTCAAGGAAATTATTTTGATGTAATTGTTATGGGGAAAATGTTGTGAAGAGAAAATTCCATTGGAAAAAATGTCTGACATAATAAACCTGAAGACCAATTCATGCAAAACATATGTTCTAAAGATAAAATCCAAAAAACATAGGTACAAAAACAATAAAAATTGATAAAGATTCTCGAAGAAGGTTAGTCCATGAAAACATAATACCAATGTTACTTCACCAAAGTACAAAAAGGCCAATAATCAATCTTCTCCTAGATTTTACATAAATATATAGAATAAGGACCCAAATTCAAGAGCATAGTCTAAAAAAAGTAGGTCCCCATTTCCTTATGGAAAAAGGGGGGTGTTGAGTACAACAAAATGTTGACAAAATAATTTTTTTTTAGATAGCGTCAACCTAGATATATTGACTCCTAACGTTTTAAATAATTAAATGATTAAATTATAAGCAAGGGAGAATAAAATATCACATAAAAATAAAAAAGCATTTCTCTTAAGAAAGTGATTTGGGTAATCTCCATCAGGGCTATGAATGCCAAACTAGTAATGGAAGAAGGCCTATAATCAAGCCAAAGGTAACTCAGTTAGGGATATGTATGCATGGATGGAAATAAATAAATTCATAAACTCCCCCTCCCCTCCTATCCCCCTCTCATCCCCTTACCCCCAAGCCATTTCTATATTAATTTTTTTTATAAATAAACCTTTATAAATATTTTGTTTATGATACTAATCCTTAATTGAAACATTCAGTCTCAAAAGGAAATTTAATTAATCATTACACATTCATGTGTTTCTTTGGTTAGTGTGAGAGGATTACTATGCCATATTACAAGTTTAAGACTCAAATTTTAGTACTGGTAAGACTCTAAAATTATAGAATATTTATTTACGTACCTAAAATTTTATCCAAATATTATAGGTCCTAAATACTCTATAGTGTTTTCCAAAAAATGTCACTAAATATTATGACCAACACACACCCATTCCCTTGGAATTGAGACCCCAATAAATTCTATGGGTTTGCATAGAATAAATGCATTTTTTTGAAAGAAATTGTTAGAACCCCACTAGGTTTAACTCAAATAACATTTTTTTAAAAACTTTACTTAGTAATCAAATCAGATTATTCATAGTAGATTAGTTAATATGATCTATAACTAAATCTATCCTTCATAATAAATCTATTATGATTCATTTAGAAAGTGACCAGATTAATAAATCGAATATCATTATAAATGTAGTCTATCATAAATGTATAACTACTGAATTAATTACAACTCAACCAATTATTATTCATCAAGTAAAATAATACTATGATTATACATCACAGTGAAATGTAATAAATACAAGGTTCCATAGAACCAAAGAGTATCTATAAACTCATTATATGTAAATAAGTGAAATTATGAGTAAGAGTCTTTATTGGATAACTATTGGAGGAGAGGGAGAGAATCATTGGAGTGATTTTCCACACCAACCATATACCATATATTCCCCACACAATGCCCAATGAATGGACCTCCCTTCATGGATGAATACATGATAACAGTGTAGGTATCAATAAATCAACAAGAACCCATGTGTTGTAAGATTTTAACTACATGTAGCATCTTATAAATAATTTCATTTCTAACATGATATCACACATACATGCATATAATCAAATAGGTGAAATGATAATGTTAACTATTTACATTATTTAAGCTAAAGTTATCATATAGTTTAATGATACATTATATCAATCATAATCACTCACACACACACACACACACACACACACACACACACACACACACACACACACAC
Organism: Torreya grandis; assembly: GCA_037957365.1. NCBI lineage: Eukaryota > Viridiplantae > Streptophyta > Pinopsida > Cupressales > Taxaceae > Torreya > Torreya grandis. The sequence goes on from JARHVA010006365.1 coordinate 667,720, forward strand.
ACACACACACACACACACACACACACACACACACACACACACACACACACACACACACACACACACACACACACACACACACACACAAAATAAAATAAAAATAAAAAAATAGATCTAATATATAATATGAGTATTAAAGGCTCTGACTATATGTATGAGAAACTATCTCATGATAATTATCATTAGTGACATTAATACCAAATTTCCAAATAATCCATATATAATAATTCCTTGGATTTCTCATGCAGATTTAGTATTCAATACCATAGTAATTAAATGTAGGAACTATAGAATGACCTTATGTTTGAATAAGAATAACTTATTTTCACTATATATATCTCCTAGGCTCCAAAATAACCAATGCCCATTTTCCATAAAGATAAAGTTGCATATCTTATGTTCACATGCATTATATTAAATAACATGATTTAGGAAATCATTAATAAATTATAAACAAATCAATAATAATAATTACAAAATTTATTATTTTAGTCATATAATAATCAATTCACTCATAATTAATAAATGAAACATCATATTATTAATTAATGAAATAAATCCAATTTGCATATGAACCGAACTATTTACTATAACCAAACATTTATTTGTATATCAAATTATCTACACAAACATGTATATCTAATATGTTCATTTATATCTATATACATTCAAAACCCTTTTCCATTTATAACCAAATGGCATAATATATATACATATAAATGGACACACACACACACACACACACACACACACACACACACACACACACACACACACACACACACACACACACACACACACACACACACACACACACACACACACACACACACACACACACACACACACACACACACACACACACAAACACACACACACACACACACACACACACACACACACACACACACACACACACAATTATGCATACAAATTGAAGTGATAATATGTGTGTGTGACTGTGTGTGTTTATGAAATATTTATAGATAGTATACTTGTCTATATATATGGTCCATAATTACTTATATATGTATGTATATATGTTTGAGTTTTCTAAAAACCAAAGTTTCTTATATAATAATGAAACTTAATAAAACCATAAACATTTTAATACAATCTAATAAAACATCATATAGACATTTATTTAGACATGTATCACATAGTTAGTTGAAAATAAAGAAACTATCCAACAACTATAAATTTATCTATAATATCAGCTTATTATTTATTGGTGTATATCCTATAAAAAGTAGATTGCATATCCATTCAAGATAATTATCATAAATAGTAATAATCATGTAGTCAATATATTTATATTACTAACTATATTTTATATTTTAACATAGATTACAATTCTTTATCTGTAACTTATATAATTGTGTATTCATCTATTGGAATAATTCAACAAACATCCCTAAATAAGTGTATTTTATCAACTAAGTATAATATATGAAAAATATTTATAAAATAAATACAAAACCATATTAAATAATTATATATACACATCCATATTGTAACTATGTTAAATATTTAAAACATTGAAATGTTCCATCCTAACTTTAAACAATTTGACTCCCCAATACATAATTTATTCATCAATATACAATCAACATATAAATATATTCATACAATTAACTTCAAAGGTATTCATATATAGGTGAATCATATATTCTTACATATAATCCAAATGTAGTATTTAGTAGAATTACTGATAACAATAGCTTGTTCACACAGTCCATCCAAATAATTTCACACAACTATCAATATATTCTATATCAAAATTGATTCATAATTGACCAAAATAAAGGATAAATAATTGATTTCAAAGGACACTTACAGAGTTTACAAAACCTTTTTAACACAATCAACACTTAATATTTTATAAAATAGTCAACTCCCCAATGCATTTCAAATAAGTTTTCAATTAGAGTTTAGGCACAACCAACTATGAATTGAATACCCTATTGTAACATAAAATAAGTTAAGTTGATATTTAGTCATACCAATACCATATTAAACAAAAAAGACTTACAACATACACAATTAGTTCATAGTTTTCCTATTTCACTTGACACATAATAGGTTATAAATGCCTGACTATATCATTTAGGTTGAGTTATATTAAATCTTATAGCTAACCCTATATCAAGAAATGTAATCATAGTATGCATAAAAAAACTCATTCATACCCCAGACTGAAAAGAATAAATTCTTAGTTAACTCCTACTCAACACACAATTTAAGACCCCAGATTTAAATAATATCTAGAGATATCTGATTTAAATTAACATACAATCTTTTTTAATAAATGTTGAATCAAAGAAAAAATAGTTAAGTATTTATTAATGAAAACCTAGACTTGAAACCTAACCAACAATGTCTCAGGCCATATCAAAAACACTCAGTCATTTAACAAAGCAACATACTAAGCCATAAAAATATAATACATAGCCATGCAGATAAACTATGTCAAATAACACTCATCCATATATTTATCCAACATGAGGACTTTATTTAAATTGAAAACCAGATCATTCCATATTTTCTTTATACATTAATCAAGTCATAGATTTAATTATTTGAGGGAAATACTCATCCCATAGGGTTGAATACTAGACCTTTACCAAGGTTTCTAAATCTAATCATAAAAATCTATACCCATATAATCCATTTACCATATAAAATGAATAAATAATCATAGAATAAATTTCAATTACAAGCCCTACCTTTTATCTATCGAAGTAATTTACCTCCCTCTACAAATTAAATTCTTCTCTTTTCCTTTCCAATGTGTGTTATGGATAGCTATAAATCTTTAAACTTTCTTATTATTTATTTTTTCCCAGACCATTGCATGAATTTGAAAACCCCTAAGATGATGGTGAAACCTTCTCCATTACTACTAGAAAGACTCACCATTAAAATATAAATTTTAGGAATGATCTTCATGTCTTCCAGCTTGACTGACAAACTAACATACTCTCCATAATTTCCTCCCTCACATAGTCAAACCCTCACCATGTTAGTTTTGCATGGCTCAAATGGCAAATCACAAAAATAAATGATGGTTCTAGAGATTAGTGTTATCATCACAAACAAGTCAATAAACATAATTATTATGTTTTTAATAATGATTCAAATTCCCATTCAATTCAAGAATTAAACATTAAATAATATATACTATATACCTAAGGATTACATTAGGTATGTAAAACTTAAGTCCCCTTATAGTCATGTTTATATATATAAATATATATATATATATATATATAGATATATATATATATACATACATATATATATGTATGTGTATATATATATATATATATATATATATATACATACATACATACATATATATATATATATATGTATGTATGTATATATATATATGTATCTATATATATATATATATAATATACATACATACATATATATATATATATATATATATATATATATATATAACATATATATATGTATGTATGTATGTATGTATATATATATATATATATGTATCTATATATATATATATATATATATATTCTATGTGTGTTTTTTTAATTTTTTTTTTGTTTAATGCTTGTGTTTACCTTCCTGAAAATTTATGTATACAATAATACAAAGTATAAACAATCAAAGACAAATATGCAATTTAAACATTCCAAAATGTTAGCAACACTATTATCATAACAACCAATCGTAGCTAAAGATAAGACTTATTAGCATTAAACATGAATATAAATCATATTAATAAATCCAACCTTAAATCAATCAAACACACTAAAACTTAAAGCCACCATTCATTATATTATGCTAAGTGGTGTTTTTTGGTTTCATTATCAATTCTCAAAAACTCCTACATCTTCATCTTTAGCATCATCTCTAATGATTCTCTCCCTCCATATCTGACTAGAGAGTAGAATTTCTCCTTCATCCACCTCACAAATGCAAATTTTAGTTATCTCATAACTGAGATAATCAATATAAATGCTACTAAATTATAGAAATATTGAATAAACGTAATACATATACATATAAAACTCATATATAGCCAACCAAATCATGTAATGAATCACAAAATAATCATTAAATATATATCCATACATCAACATAATGAAAAATAGTTTGTTATAGTAATAATTAAATGAAATTAATCCCATAATATCTCTTTAATAAGAAAATCATTTTTAGTGAGTAAATTGAGATGTAACATCTTTCCCCCCTAAAGCTACTCATCATCTTGATGACGCTTATTTCAAACCATAGTTATGAAATTAAATATCATAAAGTGGAAAATCAATAAAAATAGTAATTCTCAAGTAAATAAATGTGTAAATAGCTTATATAACTCATCATAGTCCTCCCAAGTGGAACTATCCTCATAATATTGGTCCCACTAGACCTTACACTATGACACTTCTCTATTATACAAATTAAGTTTGTGAGTGTCATTATTATGACTATTTGTATTGTGACCACCCTAAGATCCATAACCTATAAAGAATTCAAATAAAATAAATGAGAAGGATTAGATACATACTTTTAATATAGGACACATGATAATATTATGAAAGAGAGATAGATCTAGTGGAAATACAATCCTATACACAATAGGATTGATCACTTCCTAGACCTCAAAGGGTCCCACATATCTCAATGAAAGCTTCATTGATTTACCAAATTTAATCAAAGCCTTTTGATGTTTAACCCTCATAAATACTTTATCACCCACATAAAACTATCTTGATATTCTTTTCAGATCAATGTAGCTTTTATTCCTATAGTTGGCTTCAACCAACCTTTGTTTAATTAAATTGACCTATTCCTCCATTTATAAAAGCATTTTAAGACTAAAGACCACCCTGTCTTCCAGTTTGTCCCATCTGATTGTTGTTTGACACCTCATTTTGTATAATGTTTCAAATGAAGCCATATTTAAAACTCATTAGTAAGAGTTATTATAACAAAAATTTAAAATTGGAAGATGTTCTTCCCACTTATATTGTTGATCCATGGAATCCTTCCAAATAATATTTTATATAACTTGGCTTACCCTCTCTGTTTGTCCATCCATTTTTGGATGATATGCATCTAAAATTCAACTATGAGCCCAAATCTAAATTTAGAGTCAAACAAAACCTAGATGTCATCTTTAGATCTTTATCTAAAATGATCGTCTCTAGAAACCTATGTAATTGGTACACCTCTTTCACAAAACTCTTTGCAATCATAATTGCATCATCAATCAAATTACCTGGTATAAAGTGGGATACCTTAGTTATTTTTTCAATTACAATCAAGATCATGTCATGTTAGTTCTATTATAATGACAAACCTTCAATAAATTCGATATTAATTACCTACCACTTCCATTGTGGTATATCATGAAGATACAACAATCTTTCTAGATGTGCATGTTCAACTTTCACATACTAACACTCTAATAAATTTGACACAAAATCCATTACATACCTTTTACTTCATTTCTATAAATAAATAGGTTTTATCTCAACCATGAGCTTAGTCACTCTTGGATGATGTGAATAAAGGGCATTGTTTAATTCCTTTAGCATTGTGCTCCTAAAATTTTCTATATTAGGTACATATATTATGCCATTGTACCATAAAATAACATAATTCTCCATCTTGAATCCTTTTAACTTAGGATTCTAAGCATCGTATAATAAATCATTCCTAACTTCCTCATAGAATTCATTTGCAAGGGATAATTTAACAACTTAACCATGAAAGGTACTCTTGATAGTAGCCAACAATTTTATATACCTTCTATGACTTAGGGCATCAATAAATCTATTTTCCTTGCCCTTTATGTAGTTAATATCAAAATCATAGTTATATAAGAGATATAACCAATGTCTTTGGTGAGCATTTAGGTTTAGTTGGGTGAAGATATATTTGAGTCCCAAGTTATCAATCTTGAGATCAAATAGTTTTCCCAATAGATAATGCCCAAACATGTAAAGTATGCATAATTGCCACAATTTCCAAATCATATGGAGAATAATTGGCCCCATAAGTCTTAAATTTATTGGACTCATATACTACCAATGAACCATTATGCATAATAAATCCTCCAAGACCATCTTCAAATACATCAATGATTATTGAGAAATGACCATTAAGATCAGTAGATCTTAACACATGCATTGTCATAAGCCTCCTTTTCAAAATTTGAATATATTTCTGTCACTTATCTGAATAGAAAAAAATATGATTATTCTATTGAAGAGAGGTAATTGGGTTAGTTATTTTCAATAAATTTGGAATAAATTTCTTATAATACCCTATTAAACCCATAAAAATTCTCACCTTATGGACATATTTGGGTGTTGACCACTCCATAATGGATCTTATCTTCATCATATCAATTTAAATTCTATCTACATAGATAATGTGTCCCAAATATTATACTTTAAAATGGGAAAATAAACATTTAGACAAATTACCATATAGTTTGTGCTTCCAAAAATGTTGTAATACTAACTCTAGATGTTGTGGATGTTCTTCCTCATTATTAAAATAAAGGAGGATATGATCTAAAAAAACTAACATAAAGTGATCTAGATAGTCCCTAAACACATTGTTCATGAGATTCATTAATGCTGCCAAAGAATTTGTTAACCTGAAAGGCAACATTATAAAATCATAGTGCCTATATTGATTTTTGAATGATATTTTAGGAATATCTTCTTCTCAAATCCTTCCTTGATGATATCCCACTTATAGATCTATATTAGAGAATACTATTTCCCCACTTATTTGATGAAAGAGATCATTAATATGAGATAAGGGACACATGTTCTTGATTTTGAATTTGTTCAACATCTTGTAATCAATACATAGGTAAAGAGTATCATCCTTATTCTTGATGAACATGACTGGTGCACCCCATGGTGACACACTTATTCAAATCAACCCTTTAGACAATAAATCCTATATTTGAGCCTTCAAATCAACCAAATCTTTAGTCATTATCTTGTAAAGTGCCTTGGATTGTGGTTATGAACCAACATTATGTTGATTAATAAATTGAACTCATGCTTGGGTGGTAATCCTAATAATTCTTTAGGAAACACATCCTAAAAATTCCTAAGGAAAGGTTAATCCTTACTAGATAACTCCTTTATTTCTTTCATATCATTTATTGTAACAATAAATACTTGACATTATTTCCTCTAAGCCTTATTAAGCTGAAATGCTAAAATATGTCCAAGTTTCAACTCCCTTCTCTCACCTTGAATCTAAGTCTAATTCTGAAAATCATCTTGACACTCTACCTCCTTCAAATATAAATATACCTTTTTTCTATGCTTATCAATCTAGTTCACCCCAAGGATTACATCATATGACCCTAGCAGAGTTACATAAAGATGTGTAATAGTAGTGAATTTAGGTAACTTAATCTTAGCTTCAACTAAAAAACTATCAACTTTAACCTTAACATCATTCCTATATTGTACTTACCACACATTTACCATTGAACAAACTTTCTTAGACAACTTAAAAATCATACATGGATAAATAAAACACTCAGTAGCTCTAGCATCTATCAAAATGGAAATAGGTTGACTAAAAATATCACCTAAAATCTCAATAGATGAATCTTGAAAATTATCTTGATGATTATTAACCATCATATGGATTCTCTATTGGAAGTTCCCCTAATGAATAGTACTTTTGGATTTTCCTTTAGACTTTCCCTAAGTACATTTATTGGCAAAGTGATCACCTCTACAAATGAAGCATCTAGTAGGTGGTCTTTTTCTTTCTAAATTTTGATTCCCCTTGAACCCAAATTTGAAACCACCATTCATTTTCTTTCCACCTGAGAAGTTACTAAACATAACATTCTAATTCTTGGAATTTATATTCCTCTTATAGTTCTTCTTCTTAAGATTCGATTTGGAACCTCCAAACTTATTCTTGGATTTATCTCTAACCTAAGCAAGAGATTTTAGCTTAGACTCCTTCTTAACTACCTTCTTAAAAACTTGATCCATTATAAATGGCCCATGTACATCTACCCCAAATCTAATTTTAGTTTTAATCCCATAATGAACTTTAATATATAAAACCTTTCATCCACCTAATACTAAGGAGCATATTTTAGGAGCTTCGTGAGTTGCTCCTAATACTCATTTGCCAAAAGATATTCCTATTTTAGATTCTAAAAATTAGTCAACTTCTAATTAAAATATAGTTGAGTAAGTCATCATGACCTAAAAAATGTCAAAACCTACTCCTAAGTGGTGGTGGTAGAGTCAAATTTCATCTCAAGCTTCTTATTTTCCCACCAAGTTTGTACTTTGCTAAAAAGATGATATGCTCCCCAAAATACTTTAGTAACTTTAGATTATTTATGCATCTCAAAGTAATTTTCCATTTCCATCAACCAAGATTTATTACCATCCCTTAATATAATTCCATCAAACTTAGGAGAATTTACCTTCTTCATGGCCCTTGCAAGTTCTATAGATACTCAAGCCCTAGTGTTCTATGGAATCTCATCATTCCTATGTTCTTGATGAGCTTCTTGTTGATATTATTATTGAATAATGTGTTCTTTAGAGTCTTCCTAATTGAATTACTTGAATTCCCATGTACTTACTACTATAAGGTCATGATTAAGTCTCTATTTTCATGCATGACAGGGATAATTTGATCTAACTTCATATCTTGGTCTGATGCAAATTAGTTTAGATCTACTAGAGGCTTGGTGTTTGAATTACCATCACCTCCAAGTATACCATGCACCATATTACTTTATGGTTAATATAAGAATACAATTACATTAGTATACTCATTAAGTCATATATTTTGATCCTCATCTCTAATACCACAATGTTAGAACCCCACTAGGTTTAACTAAAATAATAGTATTAAAAAAAAACTTTACTTAGTAATAAAATCAAATTATTCACAATAGATTAGTTAATATTATATTTAACTAAATGCATACTTCATAATAAATTTATTATGATTCATTTAAATAATGATTAGATTAACAAAGCTAATAGAATTATAAATATAGTCCATCATAAATGTTTAACTGTTAAATTGATTGCAACTCAACCAACTATTAAAAGTTAATACAATAATATTATATAATTATTAGTAGACAAATTGATTTTCATAAATTATAATGATTATACATTAGATTTAAATATAATAAATACAAGGTTCCATATAATTAATGAGTTTCCATAAACTTGTTATGTGTAAATAACTGAAATCATGAGTAAGAGTCTCTATCGCTTGACTATTGGAGGAGAGGGAGAGAATCATCAAAGTTATTTTCCACAACAACCATGGAGCATAGATCCCGTATAAAAATCCTAACTAAGTAATTTCCCTTCCTTTATAGATGACAAGATGATAATGGTGCACGTATCGAGAAGTTAACTAGAACCTATGGCTTGTAATATTTTTACTACATGACACATATCTTATATAATTTTGTGTCTAACATGATATCATGCATACATGAATATAATAAAACAATTACATGATAATTTTAACTATAAACATTACATTTTCCAAAGTTTTCATATAGTTTAATGATCTATTAGATCAATCATAATCACACACACAATCAATCAGATCTCATATATAATTTGAGTAATAAGGCCTCAAAATATACATGAGAAACCATCTCATGATAATTATCATTAGTGATATTAATACCATATTTCCAAAGAATACATATAAAATAATTCCATGGATTTATCATAAAAGTTTAGTATTTAATACCATGGTAATTAAATACAAGAACTATAAAATGATCTTATGTTTAAATAATAGCAACTTATTTTCACAAATATATTTCCTAAGTTCCAAAACAACCAATGTCCATTTTCAAAAAAAGCAATACTACATATGTAATTGATTTCTAACAATCATCATAAAATCTAAAAATTTATCAATTCATATTAAACATCATGTGTTCACATGCATTATATTAAATAACATAATTGAGGAAATTATCAATAAATTTTAAACAAATCAAAAATAATAAATACAAAATTTATTATTCTAATCATCTAATAATTAATTCACACATAATTAATAATTGAAACATCATATTATTAATTAATGATATAAATCCAATTTGCATATGAATAAAATTATTCACTATAACCAAACATCTATTCATATATCAAATTATACACACAAATGTGTATATGTAATATGTCCATTTATATCTATATACATTCAAAACCCTTTTTCCATTTATGACCAAATGACATAATATATATACATATAAATGGTCATATATTTATATATATATGTATGCATACAATTGAAGTGATAATATGTGTGTGTATGCTTTTATGAACTATTCCTATATAATATACTCATCTATATGGATTGTCCTTAATTACTTGTATACATATGTATATAGTTTTGAGTTATCTAAAAACCCAAGTTTCTTATATAAGAATGATACTTAATTAAAACTTGAACATTTTCATATTATCTAATAAACATCAAAGAAAAATTTATTTAACCATGTCCCACACAACTAGTTGGAAATAAAGAAATCATTCAACTACTATGAATTTATCTATAATAGAAACTTAACATTTTTATCTGTGTATATCCTAGACAAAGTAGATTGCATACCCATTCAAGAGAATTATCATATATATTAATCATCCAGTGAACATAGATAATATATTTAATATTTTAACACATACTATACTTATTTAACTATGAACTTACATATTTTCACAGTCAACTATTGGAATAATTCCACAAACATAACTAAATAAGTATACTCTATTGACTTAGTAAAATATACTCAAAACATTTATAAAATACATACAAATTCATCTTAAATAATTATATTTATACACAACCATCTTATTATAATGTTAAGTTTATAAAACATTCAAATATTCCATCCTAACTTTAAACAATTTGACTCCCCAATCCATAATTTATTCTTCAATATGCAATCGACATATAAATATATTCACACAATCGACCTCAAAGGTATTCATATATAGGTGACTCATATATTTTTACATACAATCCAAATTTATTATTTAGTATAATTACCAATAATAATAGTTTTCTTACATAGTCAAACTAATAAATTTCACATAACTATCCATGTATTTTATATGAAAACTGATTCATAATCGACCCAAATAATTTATACACAGTCAACTTTAAAGGATACTTACAGACTTTACTAAGCCCTTTTAACACGTCAACACTTATAATTTTATAACATAGATGACTCCCCAATGCATTTTGAATAGGTTTTCAATTAGAGTTTAAGCATAACTAGCTGTGAATTTAAGACCTAATCAAAGCATAAATTAAATAAATATTTAGTCATCCCAATATTATTTTAAATATAAGTAACTTAAAACATAAACACACAATTAGTTCATAATTGTCCTATTTCACTTAACACATAGCAGGTTGTAAACATCTACCTATATTATTTAGGTTGAGTAATATTAAATCTTCCATCCAACCCTATATCAATAATTGTAAGTTAAGTATGAATAAAATCACTCAATCAAACCCCAAACCAAAAATAGTAAATGCTTAGTTAATTCCTAATTGAACACTCAATTTAAAACCCTAGGTTTAAATAATATCTAAAGCCATTTGATTTAAATTAACATACAATCCTTTTTCTAAAAATGTCAAATCAAACAAAACTAGGTTAAATATTTATTAACAAAATCCCAAAATTGAACCCCAACCAACAATGTTTTAGGCCATATCAAACACACTCAATTGTTTGACAAAATAGCATACGAAGCCATAACAATATAATACATGGTCATGTAGATAAACTATGTGAAATAAAACTCATCCATAAATTTATTCCAACCCAAGAATTTTGTTTAAACTTCAAACCCTATTATTCCATATATGCTTTATACATGGATCGAGTCATGGATTTGATTCTGTGAGGGACATACTCCTACCATAGAGTTAAATCCCTTACATTTACTAGGTTTAAAAATATAATCATAAAAACCTATACCCATTTAATCCATTTACCATATAAAATGAAATAGAATCATAAAATAAATTTCAAGTACAAACCCTACCTTTTATCAATTAAAATAATTTGCCTTCCTATGAAAATAAAATTATTCTCTTTTCTTTTTTCTACCATGACTAGCTCTAAATTGCCAAACTATTCTCTTCTTTATTATTTTCCCAAACCATTTCATGCATTTGAAAACCCCTAAGCTCATGGAGACCCCTTTTGCATTACTACCAAAAAGACTTGCCATAAACATAGAAATTTAGGTCATGCTCTTCATGTCTTCTATCTTGACTACCAAACTAATAGGCTCTCCATAATTTCCTCCCTCATGTACTCAAACCCTCACCATGGTAGTTTTACATGGTTGAATGAAAAAGAACAAATCCAAATGATGGTTCTATAGATTAGGGTTAATATCATGAAAAAGTTAGTAAACATAATTATTATGTTTTTAATAATGATTTAAATTCCTATTCAACTCAAGCATTAAACATTAAATAATCTATGTCATATACCTAGGTAATCCCTTCAGTATTTAAAACTTAGGCACCCTTAAGTAACATTAAGTCTAGGTTAAACGTAGTTTTCTAAAATTATTTTGATATAATGTTCAAATAAACAATTTTGTTTCCATGTCGTGTGTGTGTGTGTGTGTGTGTGTGTGTGTGTGTGTGTGTGTTCTAACAATTTTTTTGTTGAATACTTGTAAGTACCCATCTAAAATGTTACGCATACAACTATACAAAGTATAAACATTCAAAGACAAATATGTAGTTAAAACATTACAAAATGTTATCAACATTATTATCATAACAACTAATTGTAGCTGGAGATAAGAATAATTAGCATCAAACATGAATCCAAATCATATTAACACATCCAAGCATAAATTAATCAAACAAACTAAAACTTAAATTGACCATGCATTCTTTTATGCTAAGTGGTGTGTGATGGGTTCATTATCAATTCTCAAAAAATCTAACGTATTCATCTACAACATCCTCCCTGATGATACTCTCCCTCCATATTTGACTAGACAATATAATTTATCTTACATCCACCTCAAAAATGTAAATGGTAGGTATCCCATAACCAATATAATTAATATAAATACTACTAAAGCACATAAATATTGAATAAGCATAATCTATATGAATATAAAACTCATACAAAGCTAACCAAATCATGTAATGAGTCACAAAATAATCATTAAATGTATTTCCATACATCATCATAGTGAAAAATAGTTTGTTACAATAGTAATTAAATATCATTAATCCCATAATACTTATTTAATAAGCAAATCATGTTTAGTGAGAAAATAAAGATGTAACATAGATATATAAATTCACATGAATTTATTATTTTTAGGTCATTTTATTTATTATATGAATGTTTATCTTTGACTTCTAATTTTGTTAAGGGTCTTTTGGGTGCAAGACCTTATTTCAAATTTATTAATACTTTTGACATTTTTGGAGTTAGATGACAAAAATGACCTTATATAACATTGAATTAACGTAAATATATTATAAAAATGACTTTAAAGTCTTCAATATGAGTTTTATATTTGGCTAAGTAGAATATAACTTAGTTACATACAATCACATGCATCCTTGTAAGAATCACAAATGAACTTGACTTATTTTGCATTAGTTTAGGCCACATGTCCTCTTTTCACAACTTTGTATTCATTCATAATTCTTCATGGACTATTCTCCATGTTCAAGGGATAGAAAAATCCACATGTCCAATTTTCATAACTTCACACTTGTACAAAGTTATTTTTACTTTCAAGTTTTCTCTTGGCCATGCATCACCTTTTCAAGCCTTCACAGTCACTCGAATCCTCTCATTTTTGCATTTTATGTGCCATGACTAAATACTGCAAGATCCATGTGTTAAGTTTTTGCTTGGTCACATCATGTCTACACTTATACCTTTGATTTAATATTTAAACATCATTTATCCAATTATGGCCTAGTCATCTATGTGATTCCAAGTGTCATTCATTCACATATTCATAGCCTTTCAATGATTTCAATAAGGTTTGATTATTTGTGGGTCTGAGATTTATTCAAAAGGTTCCACTTGTCAACATTTTACTCATGTATAATCTCAAAAAAAATAGTAATCATAGTATGGTAATTTATGACTCACTCAAATTCCTCCACATGGGAATGTCTTATTAATATACATCCTTACAATGCATAGGACAAGGCAATTTTAATAAGTTATTATATCTTTCAAGCTTTTGAACTAGTCATAAGATGTTACTTGTCATGATCACATGAATTCATGGTATGTAGCTTAAAACAAACCCCTTTAACCCCTTCATTCATGTCACATGTCACATTATTAAAACATCATAAATTTTTATAGTGAGGAGAGTAAAACAAACTAAAATATATTTGTATACCCCATGGGGTTATGATTTAATTTGAGACTACCACTTATCATCATCTCTTATTCTCTCATAGGTAGACGGATTATAATTAAAATGTTAAAAATAAATCCTTGACTATGTGAAATATTTTGATATAGCATGAACTGAAATATAAAATACATGAAAAATTTTAGGTGGAAAGCTCATAGGCACATAAAGGGAGTGATTCACCCTAATAAGTAAAAAAATCATATAATTTACATTAAAATAAACAGATAAGTAATCTCTTATATTAAATTGAAAGGGATAAATGTATTAAGGTTTAATTTCCATGTGAAAAAATGTCAATTTAAAATGAAATTAAAATATGTTGAGCTACATATAATATTCATTTAATTCCATACACCACACCAACTGAACTAATTATCAAAAGACTGATACCATTGAGAAGTGAATACATAGTCAAAGCATTCAAGTAACCAAGTGAAATTATAGATATCTTAATTCTATAACTTATAAAATTCCTACTATGATAATTTATAGTGAACATTTTATTTCAAATTTCTAGGTAAAAAATTCACAAGCATTTGCATACAAAGTGATTTGACTCCAAAATACAAGAAATATGTGTTCATTTTGCACAAACTAGATATTCATAGACACACCATTAAATTTTTTATCCTTGTGAGTGGAGATTACACACTATAGTGATCATATTTTAAGAATATTATCATCACTATAATGGTAGAGATAATTACCATCTCTCCATTGAGACCAAATAATACTTTACCAACATCAAAGCTATCAAAGTGGCTAGATTACAACGATCAATAGCCAAGTGAATGTTATATACCTTTATATATATAGTCTATAATGTATTTTACACCACTACATGTATAAATTATGTTGAAGATACATTGAATAAGATTAATCTAGTAACTTTCATTGTTGGATTTTATTATGAGGGATATTACCAATTGCCAAAAATAGACATTGTATACAACTAGGAGTTTACCACTAAGTGTATGGAACTTAATTAAATTATAGAAACATTTATGGATTGGGTATATTTTTCTAATATTTTTTTATGTAAGTAGAACATAAACTCAATTGCAATTTGATAATCCATTCATGAAGTTATGTTAAGAATGAGCATAATATTTGTAGTTCTGAACCTAACCTAATTTGAAAAAAAATATGTTCCCTTGTATTCCATGATCATTGATGGAAGGAAGTTAATTTTCCTTGGGGAAATTATTTTTTATAATTTATACAAAAAAGTTCACCAGTTGAAATATAGAATCCATTTAAATATGATGTCATACCTAGATGTAGTTTATATTACTATTAATTTCCTAGGCATAGAATAATGCACTCCCACTTATAAATTTATAGTACAAAATGATTTCTCTAAACTCTATATCAATATGTAAAATAAAAATATGAAAATGATATCATACTTATTATACCACTTTTCTATGTAGTTATCAATGAGAAGCCTATGCCTAGATTATTTCAATAATAAAGACACTAGTGAACAAAAATTCTTATTGTTACTATTAGAACTACATAATAATTATAGTGGAATGTGAAATGGAGGCCACTATAACACTAATTGGGTGGTTACTTGTTAAATGATTTGAGAAATATATAATTCATTAAAATCATGATTAGGGTGGATCACACTTGAAAATATTTTGAATAGGGCATGGAATGTCCCCTGCATCTTTAGGATGGGATGATAAACTTCAAAATTTGGTCATATTTGACCAAAAAACAACTCAAAAGTCTTCATTTCCAATTATAAATAATGATTTTAGACTCTTGGATCCTAATGATAGGGTGACATCCCATTTAAGGAGATTGAAATGAAAATATAATGTTTTCTATCATCATGATCCATACAACCTCAACCATATATTAATCAATCCTTAAGATGAACAAGAGGATATAAAAAAAATGCATGTAGTTATGATAGTATTAGAAATAATTAAATGAGTTCAATGTAGTGCAGTAGATGAGAAAGAGAAGACACATGAGAGATAAGAATGTGTTCCCTCTATAAATAATCATATCAAGAGGAGAGTATTATGAATATTTACACCTACCAAATTCACTGACATCAAATCCTCCTCTTCCTTAGGTAACTATACCAATATTATCTTTCACTCAATTCTAGTTAATTTGCATTATCCAAAGGGAAAAATTTAGGGATGATCTCAACAGGGTAAGTATAAATCACTCAATAAACTCCACCTAGTCCTCTTATTTATTTTTTAATACTCATTCTCCTCTAATTCTTGAATTTGAGGTTGTACTTGTTTCTCATGCTTACAACCTAGTGCAACCTTAACCCACTATTGAATCTTTATATCAAACTTAAATTGTGAAAATGAAAAAGGATTTTATCCCATTTTTATTGAAAATATCCTATGTTCCCATTTTTACCCATGTACCTATGATTCTAATTTATACCACTATGGATAGCACATATTATTTATGCCTTGATATGGCTTCAACAAATCATATTCACAAGCTACCAAATCAGTTACTTTGGATACTTTAGTTTACATAGATAAATACATTTATATGCATTTTAATGGTCCTATATTTTTGTAACAAATACCAGAACATAGGAAATAAATATGTAATTCCCTCTTCTTATACCAATACATATTATGGATATATTTACTATCACTTCATATTCTCAAATCGTAGTCATGTCAGGGATTCCAAGTAACATTGTAGAAAAATTTCAAAACCCTAATACATTGATAATAAAAAGAATAAGATGTTAAAATTTTAAAGTATGGTAACCCATAATTATATTTCCAATTCAAAAATCACTTTTACTCTATTTTATCTACCTCTCACCTCTTCTCCACCTGCTTCCAATATCCCAACTTCCTTATTCACACCACACATGCCATATCCTACACCTAAGGTCAATTCATCACCATCCACCATAAATTATGTCCTATTGGAACATTCCACACACATTCCTACACAATTATTAACCTCAAATCCAAATCCTCTACCTATTTTTTCTACTACCTTTGTTGTTGCTTCAAGAGTAAAATCCTAGATTCAACAAATGCAACTAGTAATTTTTTTGAGGTTGGACATGGTTATTATGGATAGGCCTAAAATGTTTATTATGTTTGATAAATCCACAAGGTAAATGAAGATATTAAAAATTATAATGGTAAAAAAAGTCTTTAAAAAAACCATCCTTGAGATTGAGGAACAACATTTTAGTCTAACCCAAAAAATAAAAACTAGGCCTGTTGAAAAGGATGAGTTTGGAGAGGACCCTGAGTCATTAAATAAGTGCATAGGAGAAATGAATAGGAGGGTTGTCATGGGGATTAAGTATAAAATTTATATACTTTAAAATAAATTAAAGTTTTTATTCCTAGATAATGTCTCTAATGGTGTTGAACAAGCTCCAAATTCTTTGTATAGTTTACGTTTTGTAATTACTGAAGCAAAGGGCATAATCACTTCCTTGGGCCATAAGATAAAACTATACATAAAAAATATTTCACAATTGGATCCCATATTTTCCACCTTAATTAAATTTATAACATAATATATGTCCTCATATATAGATCATGCCACTGGTATGCATTAACATGGTCCCCACCTAGTTTATAAACATGAAGACATATTTCCAAGAATGGGAGGCAATAAAACATGTAGTGCTTAGGACCATATATAAATCCATGGATAATATTTTTGAACTATTAGTGAAGGTCAACATATATGGAGTATTCATGTGAAATGGATAATTGGTCCCATATGTCCACTTCACTAATCAAATACTTACTTTTATGATGATATTCAAAGAGAAAATCATTTAATCAAATCAAGATCAAAGTGAGGAAGTGATTGAGTTGGTCTCAAATGATAAAAAGAAGATTTAAAAGGACAATTAATCTAAATAATTCCTACATAACCCCATTTTATGTCATTAATTTTTAATAAAAAAATCCAAAATACTCTTTATACATCCAATTATGGACATATGTTACATCTTCATACTCTTCCTACATCCAATTATGGACATATATTACATAGGAAAGAAGTTCATTAAGGTGGGAATTTTTATTTTGAGATAATAGGTAGGCCCTATTTCAATGATTAGATCAATAAAATATTAATATATATTGGCCTCTTCTTCTTTAGCCATTTCTTCAACATAATTTTTTCCACATACTCTTAATCAATATTGATAATTTTATGGATCATATAGACATGCATAGAACTAGTTTTAGTTCTAGTATATCTTGTACTTACATGTATTTCTCACATTATAATTATTAACTTATCCCTTTGGGATTATTCATAATTTGTGTTTTGACCTCTATAAACAATATAAGGATCCTACTAATATGAATAAAGTTAAGAAATTCCCATGAAATTTCACTATTACTTTATTTTTGTTCTCTTTCTCAGATTTTATGACTGTCATGAGTAACTTTGATTGATAAGTTTAATTTTGCGTGACTATAAAAACATTTAATTTATGAAGAGTTATAATTAGTTAAGACTATATACACATAATATTTTCAAAATTTTATCACTTATTGAAACTCATTATTTTGTAAGAACCCATCAACTCTTAATCTCTCTAAGTGCATGCCTTAAGGGGTGTATCAGGAATGGGGTGGATAGACCATTGGTGCTTTATAAGATTGTTATCCCTTTTTCCACTTATTATCTACACACTTATCTCTTAAAAGCCTCATCCCTAAGCTTTTTATTCTCTATTACACACTCCTCAATAATTTTATACCTTTTCCCCCCTTTTCTTAAACTAGATCCCCTTTCAACTATTCACTATAATAGGTTAACTAGGTTGACCCTATACAATTTTGGGTAAAATTCATTTAGGATCTAGGTTGACTCTTGGTTTATCTATTCGTGACCTAGTGAATTATTGTCTATAACTATGCTAGGTCGAATGGGTTAACCCTATCAGCTAAAGATTTTAGAAGGGCTAAAGGTTAGAACCATCTATATATACAAGTTCATTTCTCCATTATTTATAGAAGAGAAGAATAATTAAGAGCTATTACACATCTGATTAGCAACCATTATACTTGAGGACCAATCTTAGGGTTTCATAATTTCTTTGGAGATAAATATCTTGTCTTGTGGAGAAGTCTCTTGGATGCATTGATAGGTTATGTATCTTAGAGTTGATTTGTCTTTGTCATCGTTATATACCACAACAACCTCTTATGAAGCACCTTGGCCAAGGGAGATATTGAGGCTCAGTGGAGCATCTTCAAAGGTAAGTATTCCTAACTTTGTTCCTCATTTTTAAGAGTAGATATATATTCATTTATATGTATCTTCCATGCATTAAGATTTTGTATAAATTGACATGAGTATATGTTTATTACGCATGTTTAATTTTATTGTTTCTAACCCCCACTTTGTGCCATAATCTTTGGTGAACACTAGATTATATTATAATTTACTTGTTATTAGATTACTAAATATAAAACATAGGACCTAGCTAGGGTTATTTCATGATTGTGTTTGATTAGAGGATTTGGAAGCCTCCCTAGCATTGTGTATTGTGATAAGAGATCCCCATATTGGTCATGTTACC
Organism: Torreya grandis; assembly: GCA_037957365.1. Classification (NCBI taxonomy): domain Eukaryota; kingdom Viridiplantae; phylum Streptophyta; class Pinopsida; order Cupressales; family Taxaceae; genus Torreya; species Torreya grandis. Next base: position 687,772 of record JARHVA010006365.1, read on the forward strand.
AATTATTTAATGTATCCCCAATATAAAGTGTATGGTATGATATATCTTATTTGATTTAGGATTGAATTATATACATTATACATTTTTAATTTCATACATTCTGGTGAACCCAATGTGAATCTAACCCTTGTAGGTTTTATCTCATGTTTTTCATTATTTTATCATTTTATTTATTATTTTTCTATATTTGAAATATTGGGTCGATAGTGTTGGTATAGATTCTAACTTCTAGGCATAGGTTTAACACACAATTGCATCAATATTAATCTATTTTGTTTAAGCAAGTTTTCCATCAGGTACAGGCTACTAGTTCAACTCTATCGACACAATACACTTTTAGACTTATAGATAGACTACTGGGTCAACCCTATTGACTTTGTACATTTATAGACTTTCAAAATACATACTAGGTCAACCCTATTGACATAGTACACTTAAATTTTTTTTGCAAATAGGGAAATATAGAAGTAGGTCAACCTGATCAACCCAGTTGGCATAATGTGCAAGTATAAATCAAGGTACTTCAACAATAATCTCATTTTCCTCTGCATCCTCCAACCCCCCAGGTTTCTTTTCTATTATTCTCTATAATTTTTATTATTCATTATAGTTATATTTTACACACTTTTTAGTCTTTATAACTACCCATATATAGTAAACTAGGTCCACTCTATCGACCTAGTTTTATATTATATCTTATGTCTAGAAAACTAAGTCAACATTGTCAACGTATTTATTTATATAGACCCTTGATTTAATAATATATTAGTGACATTATCAACTTTTTTCTATAATCTCTGCATACATTGTCATCTGAATCAACATTATACTATTTTTTAAAGTTGAAATTAATACTTATATGTTAGTAATTATCTCATAGTTTCACTTTTTATTGCTTTCATGCTTAGAATAGATCACATAGTCTAATTAGGAGGTTTTTCAATAAAAAAATTAGTTTCATTATTTTATATTTTCTTTTACACACTAACAAATCACATAATCTTAAAAATTCATTTAAACATTTGTCTACCCAATACCTACCTACTTGGATTGCATCACCAAGGGGGAAGTTGACTTGGTTTTTTGGCCAAGTATAAACATGTGGTTAATGGTACATATTGGTTAAGCACCCAACACCCTTATTTTTATGGTGTGTGAAGTGAGGGTTTAGGCCCTAATACCAAGTCAATACCATTTCCAATATAGACCCATTTTAGCCTAAACATCTTGAAACCATCCATAAATTGATTTTTAGTTCTTTGCTTATAGTCAATTACCTATCGCATTCAAAATTATTTTCTAATAATCTAAAAATATTCAGGATGACCACTTATTTATCATTTACTTTCCAAGTTGATTACTTGCTCATTACTCAAATTATATGTTGTATTTCAAAAACTTGCATTGGCCAGCATTGGTGTAAGGTTTTGTGTTGTGTGACTCAATTAGATTATATTAATTGACCAAATGATTGTGTGTTTTCATTCATTCATTTATTTTAAAAGCAATTTCAAAATTTTTCCTATTTCAGTGCATAATCATTCTGCTAAACACAGTCTCTTATAGACTATATATTTTCCCTGCCTATAGTACTAGGTCAACCCTATCGACATAATACTCTTTTTTATTTCCTAGGATATAGAACCAGGTCAACCTTTCCAACTATGTATCTTTTTATGCCTATTTATTTCTGAAGTTATAAAACTAGGTTGACCCTATCAACTATATATTCCTATTTTCTTAATGTTTAGACTTTGATTTCTATAAGGTTGATCTAGTTAAATTTATACTCTTATCTACATCTTCCTATTTCCTTGATTTTTCATAACCATTTCCTTATTTGTCCCTTCTCCTTCAACATGAACTTCCTATTTGATGACAACATTGAGCTGAATTCAATGGATATGATGAGTCTTACCAACCCTCATAGGGTCTCCCATAAGTAGATTAGGGATTCTTTCTTAGATGAGACTAATGTTCATATATCCACTTACAAAATGAGTTATGGGACCCCTCCTCATTCCTCTTTGCTTCATAATACTCTATTATCACATGAAGACCAACCCAAATTAGAGTATACCCTTAAAATGCTCTTCTTTATCACTAAATTTCCTCAACATTGAGGAAATGATCCTTCTACCATCTACCATCTAATGATTAGTGGTCAAGTTGAAGAGCCTCATTCACCTTCTCCCACATTCTCACATGAATTTCAGGATACTATTTTCTTTGATTCTCAGCCTCTTCCCTCTATTATGACCCCTTCTCATACTGTGAGTTCTTCTTATTTAACTTATTCTATCTTTATTCATAGTATCCCAACTAACATGCAAGTTATACATCTAGTAGACCTCTTCTAAAACCTACTCTCTTTAAATATTTCACTAGTGCATCATTTGCTACCCATGTTAATCATGATTCTAGTGCTTCCTCTCTTCATCCCTTCACTAGTCCATCTTTTACTACACAAGAAAAATTTTCCACTAGTGCCTCACATTCTAAGAACTCTTATCAGGCTCCTAACAACACCAATAGTGGTACCCAAGCCACTGCATACAATTCTAATGCTTCAAATAATACCAACAATGCAACTTAAACCCACCAAATTTTATTACAAACCCTTAATCAAATGAATACTATTAAATCTCATAATACAAAACAAATTTTGTGAATACAAAACCACCTTATAGATCTTCAAACCCATCCTCAAAAATTCCATGGGGCATACATAATCAAAATGTTTCTCCCATCTCCTATTTAGGATGCCCATGGTAATCTCATACCTCAACCTCCTCTTGTTAACAAGACAATCAACCATATTCAAAATTAACCTCTTACATCTCAAATTTATAATATCGATATCATAGGTATCACCCCTACCATTTCTTATAATGCATCAATTAATCCTACTCTTCATCTAAAAACATTTGGAAATATATATAAAGACTAGATCAAATTAAATACCTTTTTCACTACCAAGATGTTGGATAAAACCCTCATGGGTGATGCTTCATATTAGTACAACCAACTTAAAACTCATTTTATTACTAGTTTGGAATATTTTTTAAAAGCTCTAGTCCAAGAGTTCCAAACTAGTGATCTTCTTGAGAATTCTTTGGCCCATTTTATCAATCATAAGCAAATTGAAAACAAAATTACCCAAGATTTTGTTAAAAGGTGGAAAACATTGTCTAATAATATAAACATAACATGGCCAATGATAACCTTTTCCAGCTCTTTACCAATGCTCTTTTTCCCAAGTTGAAATATTAGGTTTGCACTCTCTCTCTCTCTCTCTCTACATACTTTGGAAGAGGACATTGACCAAGACAAATGTCAAGATTAATTATGCCTCAATTTGATCCATCCCAACCTTATATGGGTACTCATATCTTACTTAATAACAAGAATCATCATACTACCAATGATTGTGTCGCAAACTCTTATGACACCATTCATAGTATTCAAGCAATTATTCCTAACCAACCTTTGAAACTAGCTGCCCCTCCTCAACAATTCACCAATCCTTATTTATCTTCACCTAATAACATCAATGTTCACAAACCTTTATCCTTAGAAAAATTACTAAAACATTTACCCAGGCCTTTATCATGAGAACTTGATCCCACTCATCCTATGAAATCTTGGTATGATCTTAATAAATTTTGTTGGTTTCATGCTAGTTAGGGTCATTCTCATGAGACATGCACGAAGATTTGTAATTTGGATATGGATTTATTCTTGGTCCTAATTTATACATGATTCTATCATTTAAAAATTCCAATAATCCTATGACATTGATTTCAAAGCCCATGAAATAAATACTAAATCTCAAGCTTGAAATCAAGATAATGCTCATTTGGTCATCTGTAAAGACCCTCTTCCAAATCACCAAGATACCCAAGATAATCTCACCCCTTCCACTAATAATATCAAAAGTCTTATTGACCCAAATACAAAAGATAATGTGGCTAATATGACTAATATATGAAGGGTGGTTGTTTTCATTGATCCTTAACCTATCTACACACCTTCATCATCTCACACTTTTTATGTTATCCAAGATTCTTCTAAAATTCACTCAAATGAGGTGGTGTAGGATGAAATTTTAACCTTTGAACAACCAATTCCAGTTCCTCACTTGGATAACACCTCCCACTCTATTTATATATTCCTTCCATCTTCTTTAACCAATACTAATGATAATCAAGCCTCTATTAACACTTCTTCTAGCATTTCTCAACACCAATCTGCATCAACTACTTCATCTTCTCAACACAATTTACAACCTTGTTCTAAATTTTTTGTTTCTTATCAACATAAGTTCTAATGTACTTTAAATATTCCTTTTGAGGACCTCCTTCAACATTATGTACCTCTTTCTAATAATCTTCTTACGATTTATGATAAGTGGGATCCAATCATGGAACTCACTAATCTCCCATCACAAATTCCATTTATTGAGCTTATGAGGAATTTTCCATGTCATCAAAACCATCTTATGCAAATTTTATTTGAAATGAGCATCCCTCATCCTCCCCTAGTAGGTTGTGAAGCAACCTTATCTAGATTTGAAGATAGCATATTGTAACAATGTGAAGAGATGTCCATACATGTTGATGAAATAATGGAAGCTTCTCTTTCCCTTAAGTTTCCCATTACTTCCATGATTCCCAATGATATTATTATTTATGCATATGATCTTCCTCTATTTATTAGTGTCAAAATT
>JARHVA010006365.1:697500-934906 GCA_037957365.1 Torreya grandis
TAGCCAAAAACAATTTGCCTATTTCTTTTTAACCATGCATGTGTCTTACATAATGCTAGAAAAGAAACCACAACTCATATATTTCCTATAGCATATACAACAACAGCTAAAATACATGTGCTAAAAATAAATATATCCAAGAATTCATAACCACAACCATCATAAAAACATATAATATCAACATCTAATTGCCAAAATGATGTGTGTGTGTGTGTGTTTTGATACAAAGTACAACAATATATGTCATCCTAGCTCTATGGATGGGCTCCATCATGTCTATCTCTTGGCCTAGCCACACTACCCATATATGTCTCATAAATACATCTCTGAATATTATTCTATAAAGATATTTTTCAAGATATCAATCCTATCACCTATCCTTATAGGTTGGCCACCTAGACCTACACCTACACTAGCTAGGCATGTACCTATGCTAGCTACATCATGGTATCCATATGCAAAACTCTCTCCTAAACCAAGGCCTAACATGCATGTGCCTCTCTTTTTCCCACCACTTTTGGTGGTTATGGCTCCTCTCTATGCACCTAAACTTGCCTCACAACTTGTCTTACTAGTCTAAACTAGCTCCTTGGGGTAGACACTATCTTATAATCTTATAGTGTCATCAGGTCATAAGGCACTAGTGCCTCTCTAAAGATTTCATGGAGTGTTCCCATCACCCAAGATCTCTATCTAGTCTTCTCCTCTATAATATTTGAAAACTCAAACTAGATATACATTGGATCATAGATATATCTCAAAAATATATCTATCTATAATTTATCTCAAATAACTTAAAAAAATTTGAAGCATATATTATTACCTATTTGTGTGATTCCTATTACCATCTCGCCATCTTCATGGCTATTGAGCATGGTCGCTCTATTAGCACATCTTCTAAGTAACTTATTTATAAGTTACTTCTGAAGAGAAAATATTGGGGTCACCACTCATTCCCATCTCAAGCTATGCCTGAATGGTACCTCTATTACCCAACCTATCTTGGTTCACCTAATGGGTCATCTAGGATGACCATTATCTATACTCTATCTCATTGTTGGTGTTCTCTTAGTTCTCTCACATGTTTGGCCTAAAATGTGAGCACCACTATATACATTATTATATGAAGGATTCCCATCTATCCTAGTACATGAACTACTATATGTGGCTCTATCCTCCAGGTATAGTGGCTTGTAATCTATGTTCATATCAATGTTGGTGCAACTATCTTCTAGCTCAGCCATATCATAGCAATGTACCCATACGGTTGCCACATGATGTTTATAGACACCTAGAAATGGCCAATAATGGATTTATACCCACCTTTAGATAAATTATTACCAACCATTAAACATATAGCCTAATAATTTATAAATGTATCAAATTTGGCTTCATAACATGTAATTAAAATAACTTAGCTTATAAAATAATTAAATGGGATCAAATGCCCAAAATAATTAAATCAAAACTTGGAAAATATTTAAAATCTATAAAAGGAATTAATTAACATTAAAATACTAATCAAATTCCTAATTTATTTCATCCTTGATCAATTAAATGAATTATCAAAAAGGAAATTCAAAATCAAAGAATATCCTAGGTTTTGATCATTAGCTTTTGTGAGCTATCTAAAATCTAAAATATCTCAAATCACACCTATTCCATGATAATCATGAGGTTTGGAAATATTTTAAATCTATTAGGTTTAATTAATCAAACCTAGGTTAGGATTTAACTCATTTTAAGTTGATTTCAAAACCTATAAATACAATCATTTACCTCTCCATTTGGAGAGCTTGGACATAATACTGTTATAATGCATGATTTAGAGAATGAAGAAAATACATAATGTTATAAATCAAAAATTGAGCCAAGCCATTTTCAATCGATATCAAATCCAAATCCAATCCATCCATGGTGCTAAGATGAGATGAAGATAGATAATCCCCATTGATGAAAACTTCTTGAGCATAATCTGAGCAACCCAAACAAAGAAACCTCTTGGAGTATTCAAGGAATTGGTAAGGAATTGTGTAAGTTCATTCCATTTTTAGTTTTGATTTGTTCACTTATGTTTATTCACCAAGCTCATCCATTTTATCTAGGTAAGATAGTTTTGTGCATGTTAGTGTGTTTGTTTTTCATCTTGATTTCATTTTCATTGTGAAACTAATATATGATCTAACCACCCTTCTTAGATTCCTTGATCACAAATAACATAATCGATGGGACCATGATCACCCCACATAGCAAGGATATCAATATGAAAGTCAAAAAATATTAAATGGATGATTAAATATCTTTAGAATTGCATTTCTAACCTTGTTTTGGCCATATTTTGCTTTTTTATATTTCTGAAATTTACACAAAGACTAATGATGATCAGGTTCAACCAGTGACAGTTTATCCTAAACCAACCATAGTTCTACTTAACTACCCTTGACTATGTGTAAACCATCGATGGTTGTATTACAAGGGGAAATGTTTATAAGTCTTACATTTTGATTCTTTCTATCATTTAGATTCATGATTTCTAGGTTTCAAAGGCATTTAAATCCATTGACTAAACTTTGCCTTACAATTTTTCTTGATTTTTTTGCTAACCATTGCCTAACCTAATGCATTTATATTTTTTGGTTTTACCTTTGAGTTCATAGGTGATTGGCTATGGTCTTGATTGACTGGCATTGATTCTTCACAATTGGCATCAGTTTTCTCATAGACCGACTAATGATGATTACCTTGAACAAGCATCAATCATCTTTGATCAATTGCAGTCACTATATTTTCAAAAAAATAAAACCCAAGAAATGAATTTCAAACATCATTTGGCCATCTAAGAAAGTGCTTAAAACAAGGAATTTATTATCTAACAATTGTAGGTCATGGATTTGATTTGGAACACTAATTTGCCTATTTAGACTAATCAAACATTTTGTTTTGGACTTTTAAAAGGAATTAGTCAAATCTTGCACATTTTAATTTGGGTCCTACATTGAGCATGTTGAATCTTACACATTTGATCTTTAGTGATTAAAAGGATTTAGGATTTTTTATGTTTGAACACACTTCATTTTTGGTGTTTAAAAATAATAGCTAAGTCTTGAACACTTACTTTTGGTGTTTAAAAATGAACTTAGGCTAAATATTGAACATTTGGACTTTTGGACTTAAAAGGAACATAGATGATTTTTTCTTAATTTGGTTTTGTAGAATTATTTTGATATTTTAAACTTAATCCAAGGGGCCAAGTAGATAACATCATCACATTTCAATTTGGTACCTAAAATCAAGCTTCACTCATGATTGTTTGCAAATTATTTATTGATTATTTGGTTTTTGCAAAAATAATAGTGTGTATGCTCTTCCCCCATCCCCTAATGGGAAATCATGGGATCAAAATCACCTTTTCATTACATTTAGTGCCTATTAAAAGGCATAGAAATAAATTTTCCTAGGATCTCCCCAAACCTGCATGGTATTGGGTGATCTAAAATCAACCCTAAAGTATTTATACTAGTATTTATTTTCATGCATTTTAGCTTATGAAGGAGGTGGCGTTACCTCTCAAAAGTTATCTATGGAATTATTTACTTAGGGATTCATTTCCCAATAGTGTTTCAACCATGCTCCATAGTGGGGTATACAATGATGGGAATGCATACTTTTAGAGCTAGGGGTTAAGAGGCTAACCTCTCTTTTAGTAATGAAATCTTGAGTTAGGTCTGGTCAACTAGGGGATACCACTGAGAATTCCAATGATGGTATCATCATGAAAAGGAATATACCCTTGCATGATAATTTTATTGGTATTTACTCAATTGACATGATGCTTCTCTTTTTTTAACCACACTTGGGATCAATCTAGATGATCGTAACTTGTAAGTTTTAGTCAACCCCACTTTGCCACACCTTGATAGGATTTAGGACTATACTTAGTTGCATTTCTATCATTTATTATTTTATTTCTTGGTGTGTTAGATCTAATTTTTTTTATTTAAACCATGTCATGAACAAGTCTTGTTTCCAACATTACTTCATTATTTGAGGAGGTGTTATGCCATCCATTTGACACCTTGATTTAACTTAGAATAATTTCTTGTCAAAAACATTGAATATGGCACTTGATTGAGATATGTAATGTTATGCTACCCAAATTATTTCAATTTTTATGCATTAAAAGTCTTTCAAACATAACATTGTCACATCTTTTAGGAGTGATAACATCGTTACACTACCCAAATTGTTTCAAAAGACTTGTCTTGTCTTGTGTCCAAATTATCATTATTTGAACCAATCATTTGTGCCTTGTTGGATATTTGTTTAGCATAGTCATGCTATTCAAATTTAACTCACTTGTTAGTCATCAAAACCTTAGTTTACCTATTTTGAGTAATTGATTAACTTTTAAAAGTTTTGTTTCAAACATTGATTGATTTCTATTTAGGCCTCAACACATAAGGGTTGATACATAAATCTTTCTCTTTTACATTGTGTAACTTAGGTTAATTCATTACTCAAATTTAGAAACTTTATTGTTTATGCCTTTATTTGATAGAATCGATCCATCTTCAAAGTTCCTTTTTTTGTGTTTTATACTAATTTGATTATGTTTATGTCTATAATTAAGATCCTAGTCTTTGCCAAAGTGTTCCAAATTTGTTAAACTAAAATTTCATCATCCTTTGTTTTAATTCTCAATTTTGATGCCATGTTTGGCCAAAAGTCTTAGCATAGCCTATTTGAGCTTAGATTTTGACTCCAAGTTTAGATAAAAGGCCTAAAAACATTTTCCTTTCCTAATTTAGACCTATATATAACATATTTAAACCTAGACTTTGGAATCTTGACTTTAGTTCATTTTACTTGACCTTGTTTGTGTAAAACATTTAACATTAGACATTTGACATTATACTATTTTTATCAAGTCTTTGAATCAAAATTTTTGGAGATATAGCTCCACCCTCAACCAAACTAGATAGTGTTTAAACCCTTTATATTTTTAGACATAGTTTTTTAGAGTTTTTATAAATCTAATTCCATCTTGTTGGGGAAAATTTTTCATAGACATAACCATGTCTCACTACACATGTAGTATAACTATGTATAATCCAAGATATGGAAATGTTAACACACAAGAGGACTTTGTTCAAGACCCTTATGGAGATGATGTTATTTGGGATATATATTCTTATCCACCATACAACATTCAAATAGGGTAATAGAGTCAAGATAATTTGGCTAATTATTTTCTTATCACTCTTCCTTAAATATAATAAGACCAAGAATAGACATCCAAATATTTGGCTAGCATACATATGATTGTAAAAGATATCTAATGGCAAACTTATTATATGACCATGCTATTAGATTATGATCCTAATATAACCATAAAGATAGGGTATGATAATTTTCCAAGTTTAGTAAGAGGGTGTTATAACATGTCTTATCAAAACAATGATCAAGCCTCTTCTATCAAACCTCATGCCATGGTACCAATGCCATATCAAGATTCAAGTATGCTTGTCACATAAAGAGTCCTCATGGAGGACCAATTATTTCAAATTAAAAAATAATACTAGACCTATTAAAACCTATCAAATAGCTTTATCATATATCCATGTCAAATACACCTCTTATGTAATCACTCCCTTCGATAGGAGTCTTATTTGAGTTGACTAGTTAAGAAAGTGAGGGTTTTGGCCCAATTATACAAAAGACTTTAGGATAAAACATGTTAAATACTCTAGTCATCGAGGAAGTGTCTTCTAATTCTATGAAAAATAGTGAACAAAATGTAGTGGATAATATGCTAGTAACATCTAATATAAACCAAAGTGGTGTTAACGCACAAACATATAATCAATAATAAAATGTGCCTGTAAGTAACACTGTGAGTGGTCCTGAAATTTATGGAATGGGAGTTTCTAATTTTAAATCTCAAAAAACTACCTCTAATCCTTAACTATTTTCTTCTTCTAACACCTAAAAATAAATATTAAGTAATCATCTAATGACTAGTTCCATGCCACAATAAAACATGACAAATATTACTTCACCCTAATAGGCGATGAGTAATATTACAAAATAGTAGGCACCATCAAACATACCCATGTATCAGAGGCCAAACATACTACCACCTCAATAGGGGGTAATAAATGTTCTACCTTGCCAATTAGTGGTGAACATACCTCTTCAGTCATAGACTAACATATTGATCTAACACCAAACAATGTCTAACCAATAACATGTAAATATTGGTCAATGATAGATGTTGAATCTCTAACATACATCCACTTCCCAATATTTATTTTTGCAATAAATATGTTCTAATATTCCTCAAGTACCTTTTAGGAAATAAGTAATTTTCATGCTAAATTTTCCACAAGTTCAAACGTAGGGTCTTGGTTTGTAAGTTCCCCTCAATCAACTAGGTATGACTAGTTGAAAACATGTCCCTATTCAACCTCAGTAGGAGTAGTATGACTATATTTATCCATCCCAACCATAATATCAATCCTACATACCCAATCTCAACTATATTATCACACAATTACAAGTTCAATTTCAATAATTACACCCTAATCCATGTATGCATATTCCTAGTCCATTTCCTAGCCAATCCAGCATTCCCTAATAAATACCTCCACTCTAGCCTAGTCAGAGTAATCTAATTTTTACCACCCAACCTCTACTTCAATATGCCAATGATCCCACTAGTCTCCTCTCATAAGAACTATGACAAATGAAGGATGTAATTTCATTCATGCAAGTGGGGACATAAACTAAAAAAGTTCAAGTTGGATGATGTGTGTTCTTACCCTTTTAACATGGATTAATTTTAGATACAATTTTATATAGGGTATGAGCCACCAAATATTGAAAAATACAAGGGGAAAGGTGAACCCAAGGACCATATGACATAATTCTTTATTGCTTGCCAATCAATGGCCTATAAAGACATCTTCCTTTTGTTGTTGTTTCCATGAAGCCTAGTAGGGTAAGCATTGGAATGGTTCCTAATGTTGACCAAGAATTTAGTACCTCATTTTGATGATCTCTCAAATAATTTCATACATCACTTCTCTTACAATCTTGAGCACATGAAATCATTGGTAGATTTAACACAAGCCAAATAGAAATTTGGTGAAATATTCACAAGATATCTGTAATGATAGAGATCCCTTATAAGCTAATTTACCCAAAATCTACTCGACAAGTAATTATCCACTATATTTAACAAAAATATACATAGTAAGATATCTTATAATTTGGAATTTTAGTCTACGCACACATTAAATGGGTCATTTAAAAAGTTTTGTTGATCAAAAGATCCCTCATTAACAAAAGGATCATTAAAATAGCCTCATCAAATCAAATTTAGAATAATGGTCAAAATCAGTAGCTATTCTAAGCATAAGCATTACAACTGACATAGGCCAATAATAATGAGAGAACTAAGTAATTTAGTCATAACAATAATGTTGTAGGTAATATAGTAACATAATCATGATATGTCTAAATGGTACAAACATTGTGTGCCCATCCTGTGTTTCCTTTCCAGCTTACTCCTAACTAATACTCTTTTTAGTAGTCATAATATGTGTAGCAAGTGAAACAACCTAGACTAGTGAAAAACATAAAACAAATACCCATACCTTTGTAAAAACCTCCTCCAAAGAGAAATGTCCTTACTCATCATGCTTTTATTGACCTTAGAGAGTCCATTGAATCAGTATTTCACAAACTCACAATAGATAACTTTATTAGATGGCCTAATTAGAAAAAATAAGTTTGTGAGGGTACTGACATGCAAGATTGGTATAGTCTAGAATAATTATATGATTTTCATAGGGGTAATGGCCATATTTTTTAGAATTGTGTGAAAATTAGACATGTAATTTAGAATATGTTTAAAAATGGAGAGATCACATTGGATCATGGAGATTTTACCTCCAATAAAAGCCTTTACATTTATCAAAATCCTTTTCCTTAACATAATAATCAACAAAAATAATAACAACAATAATATCAACAATAAAGGTTAAGCCAACAGAACTAATAGACTCAACAGAACCAACAATATTACTAACAACATCAAAATAATAGATAGTAGTAAGGCCAGAATGGTGTGAATAACCAATATGCCTACCATGCAGTTGCATATGACTATAACTCAGTTGTAGGAAATATTTTAGGAGGTCAAATTACCACCATTTTAATTAATCAAAGACTAATTACCAATCAAATAAGACTATTGCTAATCATACGAAATCAACCAAACCATTATTTTAATCCTTATTTAACCTAGGACCACACATAGCCAAACCAATAAGCAAGTATTCCCATGTTAGAAACTTATATTGATAACTCATCATTAGTCCATGACCACACAAAAGTGCATTGACAATTGATATTTATCCTATTTGGTCCCCTTCAACCATAATTTGTTAGAAAAAATGGTCCTATACCTAATCTTGGTTGTGTAGTCATAACTCAATGGTCAAAGATTGCCATAACAGGCCCATAACCATCCACCACTTCACCCATAATCCAACTAACCATTCTACCTCATAACAAGAAATTGTACACTATCTACAAAAATATATTTGACATTATGTAATAATTCAAAAGATGCTATCACAAATCTCCATTTTAGATTTGTTGCATACATCAACCATCCATAAAAATATCTTGATAGGGTTCTTTGGTCAATCCACAGTTCCAAATGACATATCTCCTGACAAATTTCAATATTTGGTTGGACACATAGATCCATCCCAATAAGTAACATTCAACCAAAGTGATATGTCATCCCTTGGTCTATTGCATAGTAATCCATTATATATTGAAGTTTACATAATGAGGCATAAAGTGAAATATGTCCTCATAGACAGTGAATTAGGTCCAAACATAGTGTCTTTAAAGCTCATCAATGTTCTTGGGTACATGATAATAGATATACAAGTATAAATAATCACAATTAAAGCCTATGACAATGAATAACAAGAATCATAAGGCACCATTAGCTTGTCAGTTATCATTAGGCCCTTGACTGATGATACACTTTTCCATGTGTTTGATCTGAATTTGTTTCACAATATACTTTTGGGTAGACCTTCTGTTATCACTATGGAGAGCACCCTACTTGAATTTTTTCAAGCACACCCTCACTCTAGCTGATACAATGGGAGCTTTTTAGAGTATGGGTGACTCTGTAATGAGAAGAACCTCTAGAGAGGGTTATTTCCCTTAAGATTTATCTATTAATTTTGACTACTATGATTTCTTAGATGAAAAGGGGAAAGGGAAACTTAAGGGAAATCCTAATTGAAGGGGTGATGCACCTAAATTGTTTATATTATATAGAAGCTATTAAAATTAATGCATGTATATAAACCAATAAATTTTTTATTTTTCACTTAAGGATAAAAACTTTAGATGAAAGATTGAAAAGATTTTGGGTTGTAAAAATTCTATTTCTATCTCTTCAAATGACCTATAGAGGATGAGATATTTATAGTAGGTGTGGAAAGGACCTACAAAAGGGTAAGTATATCCCGCTTGTATGTTGATACACAATCAAAATACACTCTATTGTCTATCAAAAATCATATGTAAAATAAAAATTTCCTTTATTGATGTATGGTCCAAATTACAATTCCTTCTTCAGCTCCAGGAATTTTCCAATAATGGCTTGAAAAGCCAATATATAAGTCTTAAAAGGTAATAAAATCCTAAGTGGAGTTTATTTTCATAATTAATATTCTTCTTTAATTAAATAAATACTAAAACCTTTTACTATTATTTAGTCAACTCCCTTTTACAATATTTAGAAAACTCCTTTTTACAATATTAGCTTTCCCTTTCAAATCAAGCATGCACTGTCAAAATTTGGCATGGAAAATAGGTGGGCCCATGTTGATAAAAAATCAAGTATAGTTTGAGTTTAAAAATAAATACAATAGTCTTCAAAACTCTTTTAATTTTCTTATTTTGCAAGAAATCTATTTGGGTGTTGAAACAAGCAATGGTGGGCCCCATTGACTTGGTCAACTCTCTTTTCATGTAATAAATTCAATTATTTGGTTTATATCCCCACTTGAACTGATATTTAAATATTTTAATATAATTATTTAAATGATAACAAAGGAATATTACATGATGTTGCTCAACTAGTCAACTAAAGCTTTGATTGGAAGTTCAAGGCTAGTTAACTCCACTTGGCTCCTCTTTACATAAAATAACATATAAAATTTTAAAAATATATTAATATCCATAATAATATAAGATATGGTACGTGGTAACTCCAAAATTAATTTATTTGAAATATTTTTAACACCATTATGTACTTGTTTGATTGACCAATTAGGTGAATTAGGTCTAATAGCCTATCTTATTGCATTTGTAATCCATTAAACATAAAATAATAATCCATGAAACTTGGAAAAAAAATTAATCATACCTGAACCAAATTTATTCATCATAAAATATGTGATTTTTATGAAAAAACTTTCATCATTTAGTCAACAGGGTTGACTAGGCCTATTTTGCTCCATTTTCCTGCAGACTGGCCATTTGGATCAAGTTGTATGGGAAAATTATAGGATTATTTATGACAAAATAATTTTTTTTGGATGAATGAAAATTATTAGGATTTTATCTCCATTTATTAGAATTTATTTAACTATCATGTAATTCATTTTACACATTTTTTTCACAAAAAACATGATTTCTTTCCTCATCCATACATAAAATTTACATTTTTGGAATCCTCTATAAATTTAATTTAAATTTTAAGAGTTTTTAGGCTTATCCAAGATGATTTGATTTCAATAGAATCAACTCTTTCCAAAACTAGTTTTTTGAGGGTTTAAGTAGCCTTTAAAGCTAAATATTTAAAATGGTGATTCATGAAGTAAAGACCTATAAATAAAAAAATATTTAAATTTATCTATATATAATTAACCCTCCTAACATACATGAATATATTGGGCTCTCATACAAAATATATGAAAAGTTATCATGTGGAGAAATTTGTTTGTGGGGTTTTGACTACATTCTGAGTTAAATACACTCTTAAAAATTAGTGATAAATGACATCACCTCATATAGGCTCAATTTTTAATTAATTATAATTAAATAGTGGTAATAAACACATAATAAGATAATTTGGTCAAATTGTACATGTGGTGAAAGATACAAGCATCTGAACATGAGGCTCAGAAAGGTGCCTAGAACTGTAAAAAGTGAAAAATTCACCAAAATGAAAATAACTACTCACATAATTCCCAATTCATGAAAAAAAATAATGGGGTGTGTACCATGATATAGAAACACTCTGAAAGCACATTTTTCCTTAAAAGTCAAGAAACCCCTTTTGGCGTATATGCCTATTTCATTGCATAAGCATATATGAGCATAATTTTCTTAAATTTTATAGTTTTTACACTCTTTAAATGTCTTATTATTATGTAAAAATATCATTATATTATTTTTAAACCTTTAATTATTCTTATAAAACTCTGTGGCACTCCAGCATGATGCCCACTCTAATGGTGATCTCAAATAGACATAATGAAGACTGCTAAAAAACAACAAGTATCTCCAGTAATCCAATGGCCATGAATTTTTTTTTTAAAAAAAAAATCCTCAAGTAATGATGACATTTTTTACAAAATTTGAGGTCTTGAAACCACTTGTAGATCCCATAGAGTTTAAATTTCTCTCAAAATTGATCCCTGTGTATGTATTATCACATATTTGAACTTGACAATGCTATTTTGAAATTATAATGACCCATTTACAATCCATTTTTTACATTTTTTACCAAAATTAATTCTTTTAGGCCACAATTCCCAACTTTAAATGGCTATTTAATGGTTTTAGGAAAGTTTTGATTGATAGGGGTAGTAATTAGACCTTGACAAGCCAAATTACTAACAATTTTGGCCAAAGAACTTAGAAAATTTGGCTATGAAAAAATTGGATATACACTAAATATTGGAATATATTTTGTAGGTAAAGACACAAACAATACAACTGACACAAACAACAACAAAAATGTGCACATGTGTACTTAGAGGAATGAACAACAATAACTAGAAAGGGAAAAAATAAAAACTAAAAGCATGTGTGGATATGAACTAAGAGGAATGGACACAAGGATTCTATTATATACAAACTATCCTCTAACTTTATGGTCCTCTTAGATCAAAATTAAAGTTATTTGATGCACCATAGAATCTTGAAATGTATCTAACATCTCTTGATAGTTCTTTTCTAAAACTAAGATTAATTGGAGGTTCATATCTTCTTGATGTTGTAGCTAGGATTCCAACCTCCATTCTTAGGTACATTGATTATAGGTATGGATCCAATTCCCAATCATCATGCTCCTAGATCTATGTACTTTAAAATAACATCTTCAATTGCTCATCTTTTATGGAATACTAATCATAATCATGTAGACCAATATATTGAATCTCCTTTATCATATCTACAAGGTTGACCTCTAAGAGAGATGATTATCATTTTTTGACTTCTTGAGGCCATTTGTATTCATACTTAGCTTCCAAAAGTCTAAAAACATCTAAAAATGATAATATAGGTTGATAACCATGCTTGAAATGTTCAAACATGTCATCTTCTGTGAAAACAACCACTTCTTGCATGGCAAAAGCACTCTTCTCATCCTATAATAGACAACATTCTAGTAAAGAATACCCTAAACAAAAGATATCAGACAAATATAAGGACTTACTCTCTTAAATTTCAAGTAAAATTAGAACACAAGGCTAAAAATTATCTTCAACTTCTTGTGGTAATTGGTACTCATTTTTTGTCACTTTTGCAAGCTCTTGTTCTTCATGATAGCTGGAAGCCCTTGCTGGATCAAAAAGATCATAGAAAACACCTTCAAGTTTAACAATTGAAGTTTTTTATTCTTAAATTTCATCATCTACTTTCAACTAATATTCAATTACAGTAGTAACCTCTTTGACTTTATCAATTTTATCTTTGACATTGAGTGTGTCAATGATAATGTCCTCCTTATGATCGTGTAATACTCTTTCATCTCCATCTACATCAGCTGTAACATCTTCTTTTTCTTTAGAAATGATAGGCTCCTTCTCTAGGATAGGCACAATAAATCTCTAAAAATATTCAATAAGATGAGAAAGATCCAATGGTTATGCCATGGGTACCTAATTTTTCTCCAGAGGCTGTTGAACATGAATAACTATCACCTCCTCTCTCTGCACTATTTCTTGAATTGTTTTCTATCAGGAAAGGATTTGGGATTTTCAAGGTGAAGGGGTGAGGGTTGAATTTCAATAGTGACTTTAGGGTTGATTTCATCATTTGAGCTTATGCTTGGTTGTTGTATTTGACTCCAGGTTGGAAACTTGGGGTTGAGAGATTTTGGTATTGTAAATATTGCATCTTGAGGCATGATTGGAAAAGTTTCGTGCTAAGACAAACTTGAAATCCATGGATATTAATATGAGATGGTGAGAGGTATTTATGTTTGAAACTGAGGTTGATTATCAAATAACTCTTCTTTTTAATCTGAAAACTCTTTAGTAATCATTTGGCTTATCCTCCTCATTTCATCTATCTCATCATGAAATTTTAGAGAGTTTTGGAAGGATGATTGATCTTGGAATGGGTAAGGCTCATAGGGATGAGGATGAGAAGCATATGGATCATGGTTATAGGACTGGTATGAGCTTTTATACTACTGATAAGGATATATATACTCTTCACATTATTGATATGGGTCATGGGGCTCATATTGGAAATGTTGAAAAGGAGATGAATGATGAAACTCTTCTATGTGGGCTACCATAGCCTATAAATTCATGAAAATAACTAGAATTATGATAACCAATGTACCTTTGCTTTGAGATGAGGGCCACAAGAGTAATGGAAACTAGATCTAAATATGATGTACTCCAAGATTGTCCCACCAAGTGTGCAAGAAACTATTATCACTCTGGAGTCCACCCTTCTTAAAGATGTGCAAGCACACCCTCACTCCAGCTGATACAATGTGAACTTCTTAGAGTGTGTGTGACTCTATAATAAGAAGAACCTCCATAAAGGGTTGGTTCACTTAAGATTTATCTATTAATATTAACTATTTTGATTTGTTAAATGAAAAGGGGAAGGGGAAACTTAAGGAAAATCCTAATTAAATGGGTGATGCACCTAAATTATTTATATTCTATGGAAGATATTGCAATTATTACATACATATAAACTAATAAATTTCCTATTTTTCCCTTAACCATAAATATTTTAAATGAAGGATTGAAAACATTCTCAGTTATAAAAATTCTATTTCTATCTCTTCAAATGACATGTAGAGGATGAGATATTCACAGTAGGTGTCGAAATGACCTCAAAAGGGTATGCAGATGCCACTTGTATGCTAGTACATAGTCAAAGTACACTCTATTCTCTATCAAAACTCATATGCAAAATAAAAATCTCTTTTATTGATGTATGGTCCAAATTACAATTCCTTCTTTCACTCTAGGAATTTTCCAATAATGGCTTGAAAAGCCAATATATAAGTCTTAAAAGGTAATAAAAGCCTAAGTGGAGTTTATTTTTGTAAGTAATATTCTTCTTTAATTAAATAAATACTAAAACCTTTTACTATTATTTAATCAACTCCCTTTTAGAATATTTATAAAACTCCTTTTTACAATATTAGCTTTCCCTTTCAAATCATGCATGCACTCTCAAAATTTGGCATGGAAAATAGCTGGGCCCATTTTGATAACAACTCAAGTATATTTTGAGTTTAAAAATAAATAAAATAGTCTTCAAAAATCTTTTAATTTTCTTATTTTGCAAGAAATCTATTTGGGTGTTGAAACAAGAAATGGTGAACCCCATTGACTTGGTCAACTCTCTTTGCATGTAATAAATTAAATTATTTGGCTTATATCTCCACTTGAACTAATATTGAGGTATTTTAATGTCATTCTTTAAATGATAACAAAGGAATATTGCATGATGTTGGTCAACTAGTCAACTGAAGCTTTGATTGGAAGTTCAAGGCTAGTTAACTCCACTTGACTCCTCTTTGCATAAAATAACATATAAAATTTGAAAAATATATGAATATCCATAATAATATCAGATATGGCACGTGGTAACTCCAAAATTAATTCATTTGATATATTTTCAACACCATTATCCACTTGTTTGATTGACCAATTAGGCCTATTAGGTGAATTAGGTCTAATAGCCTATCTTCTTGCATTTGTAATCCATTAAACCTAAAATAATAATCCATGACACTTGGAAAAAAAATTAACCATATCTGAAACAAATTAATTCATCATAGAATATGTGATTTTTATGCAAAAACTTTTGCCATTTAGTCAACAGGGTTGGCTAGGCCTATTTTTCTCCATTTTCCTACAGACTGGCCATTTGGATCAAGTTGTATGGGAAACTTATAGGATTTTTTATGACCAAATAAATTTTTTAGGATGAATAAAAAATATTAGGATTTTATCTCCATTTATTATATTTTATTTAACTATCATGTACTTCATTTTACATAATTTTTTTCACAAAAAACATGATTTCTTCGCTCATCCATACATAAAATTAACTTATTTGGAATCCTCTATAATTTTAATTTAAATTTTCAAAGTTTTCAAGCTTATCCAAGATGATTTGATTTCAATAGAATCAACTCTTTGCAAAACTAGTTTTTTGAGGGTTTAAGCAGGCTTTAAAGCTTAATATTTAAAATGGTGATTCATGAAGTAAAAACCTATAAATAACAAAATATTTACATTAATATATATATAATTAACCCTCCTAAAATCCATGAATATATTGGGTTCTCATGCAAAATATATGAAAAGTTATCACGTGGAGAAATTTGTTTGTGGGGATTTGACTGTATTCTGAGTTGAATACACTCTTAACAATTATTGATAAGTCAAATCATCTCATATAGTCTTAATTTTTAATTAATTATAATTAAATAGGGTTAATAAACACATAATAAGATAATTTGGTCAAATTGTACATGTGGTGAAAGATACGAGCATCTGAACAGGAGGCTTGGAAAGGTGCCTATAACTGTAAAAAGTGAAAAATTCACCAAAATGAAAATAAATCCTCACATAATTCCCAATTCATTAAAAAAAATCATGGGGTATTTACCATTCTATAAAAACACTTTGAAATCACATTTTTATTGAAAATTCAAGAAACCCCTTTTGGCGTATATGCCTATTTGATTGCATAAGCATATATGAACATAGTTTTCTTAAATTTTATAGTTTTTACACTCTTTAAATGTCTTATTATTATGTAAAAACATCATTTTATTATTTTTAAACCTTTAATTATTCTTATAAACCTATGTGGCACTCCAAAACATTTCCCGCTCTAATGGTGATCTCCAATGGACATGATGAAGATTGTTAAAAAACAACAAGTATTTCCAGTCATCAAATGGCCATGAAAATTTTTAAAAAAAAATTCCTCAAGTCATATTGACATTTTTTTACAGAATTTGAGGTCTTGAAACCACTTTTAGCTCCAATAAAGTTTAATTTTCTCTCAAAATTGATCCCTGTGCATGGATTATCACATATTTGAACTTGACAATGCTATTTTGAAATTATAATGACCCATTTAAAATCCATTTTTTACATTTTTTACCAGAATTAATTCTTTTAGGCCACAATTCCAAACTTTAAATGGCTATTTAATGGTTTTAGGAAAGTTATGATTGATAGGGGTAGTAATTTGACCTTGACAGGCCAAATTACTAACAATTTTAGCCAAAGAACTCAAAAAATTTGGCTATGAAAAAATTGGATATACACTAAATATTGGAAGATATTTTGTAGGAAAAGACACAAACAAGACAACTAACACAAACAAAAAACATGTGCACGTGTGCACTTACAGGAATGAATAACAATAACTAGAAAGGGAAAAAATAACAACTAAAAGCATGTGTGGATATGAACTTAGAGGAATGGACACAAGGATTCTATTATATACAAACTATCCTCCAACTTCATGGACCTCTTAGATCAAAATCAAAGTTATTTGATGCACCATAGAATCTTGAAATGTATCTAACATCTCTTGATAGTTCTTTTCTAAAACTAAGATTAATTGGAGGTTCATATCTTCTTGATGTTGTAGCTGGGATTCCAACCTCCATTCTTAGGTACATTTATTACAGGTATGGATCCAATACCCAATCATCATTCTCCTAGATCTATGTACTTTAAAATAACATCTTCAATTGCTCATCTTTTATGGACTACTAATCATAATCATGTAGATCAATATATTGAATCTCCTTTATCATATCTACAAGGTTGACCTCTAAGAGAGATGATTATAATTTTTTGACTTCTTGAGGCCATTTGTGTTCATACTTATCCAATCATCATGCTCCTAGATCTATGTACTTTAAAATAACATCTTCAATTGCTCATCTTTTATGGACTACTAATCATAATCATGTAGATCAATATATTGAATCTCCTTTATCATATCTACAAGGTTGACCTCTAAGAGAGATGATTATAATTTTTTGACTTCTTGAGGCCATTTGTGTTCATACTTATCTTCCAAAAGTCTACAAACATCTAAAAATGATAATATAGGTTGATAACAATGCTTGAAATGTTCAAACGTGTCATCTTTTGTGAAAACAACCACTTCTTGCTTGGTGAAAGCACTCTTCTCATCCTACAATGGATAACATTCCAGTAAAGGATACCCTAAACAAAAGATATCAAACAAGTATAAGGACTTACTCTCTTAAATTTGAAGTAAAATTAGAACACAAGGCTAAAAATTATCTTTAACTTCTTGTGGTAATTGGTACTCATTTTTTGTCACTTTTGTGAGCTCTTGTTCTTCATGATAGATGGCAACCCTTGTTGGATCAACAAGCTCATATAAAACACCTTCAAGTTGAACAATTGAATTGTTTTATTCTTGAATTTCATCATCTACTCTCAATTAATATTCAATTACAGTAGTAACCTCTTTGACTTTATCAATTTCATCTTTGACATTGAGTGTGTCAATGATGATGTCCTCCTTATGATCATGTAATACTCTTTCATCTCCATCTACATCAGCTATAACTTGTTCTTTTGATTTATAAATGATAGGCTCCTTCTCTAGGATAGGCACAATAGATCTCTGAAAATATTCCATAAGATGAGAAAGATCTAATGGTTGTGCCATGGGTACCTAGTTTTTTGCTTGAGGCTATTGAACATGAACTATCACCTCCTCTCTCTACATTATTTCTTGAATTACTTTCTATCAAGGAAAGGATTTGGGATTTTGAGGGGGAAGGGGTGAGGGTTGAATGTTAATAGTGACTTTAGGGTTTATTTCATCATTTGAGCTCATGCTTGGTTGTTGTATTTGACTCCAAGTTGGAAAGTTGGGGTTGAGAGCTTTTGGTATTGTAAATATTACATCTTGAGGCATGATTGGGAAAGTTTCTTGCTAAGATGGACTTGAAATCCATGGATATTGATATGGGATAGTGAGAGGTATTTATGTTTGAAACTAAGGTTTCTTATTAAATAACTC
This sequence comes from Torreya grandis, assembly GCA_037957365.1. Classification (NCBI taxonomy): domain Eukaryota; kingdom Viridiplantae; phylum Streptophyta; class Pinopsida; order Cupressales; family Taxaceae; genus Torreya; species Torreya grandis. Next base: position 716,119 of record JARHVA010006365.1, read on the forward strand.
TTTTTTTTAAGCTAACAACTCTTTAGCAATCATTTAAATTATCCTCCTCATTTCCTCTATCTCATCATGAAAATTTAGAGAGTTTTGGAAGGACGATTGATCTTGAAATGGGTAAGGCTCATATGTATGAGGATGAGAAGCATATGGATCATGGTTATAGGACTAGTATGAGCTTTCATACTACTGATAAGGATATATATACTCTTCACATTATTGATATGGGTCATGGGGATCATATTGGAAATGTTGAAAAGGAGAATAATGATGAAACTCTTCTCTATGGGCTCCCATAGCCTATAAATTCATGAAAATAACTAGAATTATGATAAACAATGTACCTTTGCCTTGAGATGAGGGCCACAAGAGTACTAGAAACTAGATATAAATATGATGTAATCCAAGATTGTCCCACCAAGTGTGCAAGAAACTATTATCACTCTGGAGTGCACCCTTCTTAAAGATGTTCAAGCACACCCTCACTCCAGCTAATACAATGCAAACTTCTTAGAGTGTGTGTGACTCTGTAATGAGAAGAACATCCAGAGAGGGTTGGTTCCCTTAAGATTTATCTATTAATTCTAACTATTGTGATTTTTCAAATGAAAAGGGGAAGGGGATACTTAAGGAAAATCCTAATTAAAGGGGTGATGCACCTAAATTATTTATATTCTATGGAAGCTATTGAAATTAATGCATACATATAAACCAATAAATTTCCTATATTTCCTTTAAGCATAAATTTTTTAGATGAAGGATTGAAAACATTCTTGGTTATAAGAATTCTATTTCTATCTCTTCAAATGACCTGTAGAGGATGAGATCTTCATAGTAGGTGTGGAAAGGACCTCAAAAGGGTAAGTAGATACCACTTGTATGCTGGTACATAGTCAAAATACACTCTATTCTCTATCAAAACTCCTATGCAAAATAAAAATCTCTTTTATTAATGTATGGTCCAAATTATAATTCCTTCTTCAGTTCCAAGAATTATCCAATAATGGATTAAAAAACCAATATATAAGTCTTAAAATCTAACAAAAGAATAAGTGGAGTTGATTTTCATAAGTAATAGTCTTATTTAAACAAATAAAGACTAAAACCTTTTACAATTATTTAATCAACTCCTTTTTACAATATTTAGAAAAATCCTTTTTGAAATATTAGCTTTCCCTCTCAAAGCATGCCTACACTCTTGAACTTTGGCATGGAAAATAGCTGAGCCCATGTTGATAACAACTCAAGTATATTTTGAGTTCAAAAATAAATACAATAGTCTTCAAAAATCTTTTAATTTTCTTGTTTTTCAAGAAATCCATTTTGGCATTGAAACAAGAAATAGTGGGCCCAATTGACTTGCCCAACTCTCTTTACATGTAATAAATTTCATCATTTGGTGTCTATCTCCACTTGAACTAATCTTGAAGTATTTTAATGCCATTCTTTAAATGATAACAAAGGAATATTGCATGATGTTGGTCAACTAGTCAGTTGAAGCTTTGATTGGAAGTTCAAGTCTAGTTAACTCCACTTGGATCCTCCTTGCATAAAATAGAATTTAAAATTAAAAAAAAATATGAATATCAATAATAATATCAGATACGACATGTGGTAACTCCTAAATTAATTCATTTGATATATTTTCAACACCATTCTTTACTTGTTTGATTGACCAATTAGGCCTACTAGCCTCTCTTCTTGTATTTGGACTCCATTAAACCTAAAATAATAAGACAAGAAACTTTAAAAAAAATTAATTGTACCTGGAAAAACTTTATTCATCATCAAATATGTGATTTTGATGTGAAAACCTTCACCATTCAGGCGACAGGGTTGACTAGGCCTATTTTGCTCCATTTTCCTATAGATTGGCCATATTAATCGAGATGGTTAGGACACTTTTGGGATGATTTGTAAATAAATAAAAAATTTAGGATGAATAAAAATTCTTAGGATTTTTCTACATTTATTATATTTTATTGAACTATCCTGTACTTCATCTTACATGCTTTTTCCCATAAAAATTATGTTTTCTTCCATAATCTATACATATCCATACATAAAATTGATATTTATATAATACTATATGATTTTAATTTAAATTTTAAATGGTTTTAGGTTGATCCAAGTTTATGTGATGTCAATAGAATCAATTTTTTTAAAACTAGTTTTTTGAGGGTTTAAGCAGGCTTTGAAGTTGAATCTTTAAAATGATGATTTATGAATTACAGATCTATAAATACATAATATTTAAATATATGTGTATAAAATTTACCCCCTAACATCCATTAAAATATTTTTTTACCATTCAAAATATATGAAAAGTTATCACATGGAGAAATCTACGTGTGGGGTTTTGACTGCATTCTGAGCTGCCTACAGTCTTAATGATTTTTCATAAAGTGAAACACATAAAATGGCATAAATTATTCATTAATTATAATTAAATAGGGATAATCAAAACAAAATAATATCATTTATTCAAAATCCACATGTGGTGAAAGATACGAGCATCTGAACAGGAGGCTTGGAAGGGTGCCTAGACCTCTAAAAAGTGAAAAATTCACCAAAATGAAAATAAATATTTACCTAATTCACAATTATTGAAAAAATCATCATAGTTTATATATAATTCAATCAAAACACTTATAAATATTTTTTTTAAAAAAATTCAAAAAACTTCTTTTTGTGTTATATGCCTATTTGATTACATAAGCATGTATGAGAGCATTTTGCTTAAAATTTAGAGTTTTTAAACTCTTTAAATGTACTATTATGGTGTAAAAACATCATTATATTATTTTTAAAATTTTACCTAGTCTTAGAAACTTTTTTGGCACTCTAGAATGATGTTTACTCTAATGGTAATCTCCAACAGACATGTTGAGGACTATTACAAAATATAAAGTATCTACACTCATACAATGTCCATGAAATTTTTTCATAAGGTTCCCCAAGTGATTATTACCTTGTGTACAAAATTTCAGGTCTTGAAACCTCTTGTAGCTCCTAGAAAGTTTAATTTTCTCTCAAAATTGATCCCTATGCATGGATTGTCTACATATTTGAGCTTGACAATGCTATTTTTAAATGATAATTACCCATTTACAATCAATTTTTGAAATTTTTTTCCAAAATTATTTATTTTAGTAAATAATTCCCAAATTTAAAGGGCTATTGAATGGTTTTAGGAAAGTTTCAATTGATAGGGGTAGTAATTTGATCTTGATAGGCCAAATTGCTAACACCTTGGTTACAAGATATTCATGAAGTCCCATCAACATTGGACCATTATATCAAGTTATCCCATTTAGGTTAATATTTTATTATTCTAGGATATTTACGTTTGTATGAGTATTACAAAATCTATAGGCTGAGTTCAAGAGCTACAATTACCATTTTGGCATGATTCTAGTCTCCAAATAGTATAAAGAGAAAGCAATATGTATTGATTTACCATAAATAAATTACATTTAACCTAATACCCTTGTTCCCTTTCCCACATGCCACCTCCTTAAATTTCCAATCATTATACTATCTTAGCTAATGGCTTGGGAGAATACTTGACCCATGACACTTTCACATTACAAAACTTCCATAGAACCCAAAGTCATTTAAAAAACCAAAAGCCAAACCACTCATGTAATGGTAAAGAAAAGGAGAAGGTCATTTATATAGTATATCACTTCTCAATTTCATACTAGCCTCTGGCTAAGAATAGGACCCTCTCGATGGTGATGAATCATGGTTGTACAATGATAAATTGGCCAATTGTTACAAGAGTTATAAATATCCCATTTATAATCAAATTATGGAGAACTAATAATATGAAGGAGGAGGCCTCAAGATAAATCAATAGGGAAAACTTGAGCCAATTTATATGACTAAGTATAAATGAACCTTTAAATGTATATTTAAATCACCTAAGGGTGACCTCATGTATCTTATTCAAGTTTCATCACCAATGACTAGTGATGATGATGTCAATAATGAAGTAGATTCCAATCATAACCCATTTTATGACCTAACCCATACCAATTTATTTGAAAATAATTCTATTTTTACCCTTTATATAGTCATTCATCATAATCCACTACCATTATATTATCCCCAACTTATAGACTGGGGCCAAAAAGAATCTAATGTGTCAATTGATGATTTTTAAAATGATGAGGCCTTTTGTGATTTTCTAGGCCTTATGGATAATGTTCCATTTGGAGACAAAAGAAAAGGGTTATTAATCAATTTGGATCCTAAAGCCTATTTTGGAGAGTGAGTGAACACCCTTAACCAAAAATAAATAAATAAAACATTGAGGTCCTTAAGTGAAAACCTCTTAAAGGTGATTTTAGACGAAGAAAAAAGTAAAGATAAAGGCTAGTCTAGTGGTGAAAACCTATTTTAGGCACCATTAGACAAGGGTGTTCAACCTTCTTCAAATATAGACTAGGAGACCATCAATGATGAACTTGTCTATGGATCCAAGTTTATTCTTGAATAAGAATAGGGTTTTGATCAAATCATCTAAGATACCAATGATGGTGAACTTCCATATGGGTTTGAAAGAATAGAAATATTTTGCTCACATCATTAAATAGTTCCTAATATAATTTTTTACATGGCCATCCCTCCTATTAGGATATTATGATTCATCATGTCTAGGAGAAATTGAAGAACCAATCTTAAAAGAGGACTTTGACATAGCCAAATAGTTCAAATCTTTGCCCACTATTCTTGAATATGGTTCAACCCTTCTAGTGGAAGACACAACAGAGGTAAAATCAAAACTCCAAATAACTTGAAATGGATTGAATTAGGCACACCCCTCACTGAGGAGGATCATGAAGTCCTTAAATCCCTATTTATGGATTTTTTAGATATATTTGCATGGGCATAGTCTGACATGCCTGGTTTAGAACCCACCTTGGTTATTCACCCCTTCTGGTACATCCTGATGCCAAACTAGTGAAATAAAAGTTACATAAAATGAATCCTTACATTTTTGTATTAGTCAAGAAAGAGTTGGATAAGATCTTATAAATATGATATGTATGCAATTATAAATTCATCATGTCTCCAAATCAGTCCTAACTCAAAGAAGATAGAGTGTACCTATACTTTCTATTGGGAATATGATTATTAAGTGAGAGAATGATCAATATGAGGATCCACTAGACCTGATTAGGTGATCATTTATCACAATACACTATGGTAAGGAGGTTTATAAAGCTTATAGTCTAACATAATCATGTAATAACCCTAAGGAGCTCCTGGGTTTTGATATTTCACCTATACTAATAACAAGAAAAGTATATATAATCTAGTACTAACCAAAGCTTGTGGCACAACATGAGGGGTTAGTAAACAATCAAAACATGTATAGGAGAATATCAATTAATCTATGTATGAGTAAGACCCTAATACATATAATATAAAGATTAATATTATTTGAAGCCAATACTTATGCTACTTATATCTACTAAAGATAGGAGTAAAGTTAGAGAATACTTACCTGAATGTGAACCCATCGAGACACAATCTGTACCTTGGCCAAATTGGTTTCATAAGAGGTTATTGTGGTTTATAAGGATCACTAAGAAAGGCCAAAGCATCTAAGACTTATCCATAAGATTATATTCTCCAAGTAGAAACCTTAAGTTAACACTCCTCAAGTAGAATGGTGGAAGAGAAAATTGTAAAGAAGCGTGAGTGAATAATAAATCTTGATTGCATATTGAAATAATGATGAAATGATCTTGTATTTATAGGCAAATATTTCCCTAAAACTTTCTAAAAAGTTAGCTAATTGGGTCAACCCAGTAAACCTTATATAGTTTTTAATAATAATTCACTATGTTATGAAGGTCAACTAGATCCTAGGTGACAAATACTATGAAATAGTATAGGGTCAACCCAATTGACCTAATAACACTAATTAAAAAAAAGGGATTTAGGTGAGGAAAATAAAGATGGAAAGAGGAAAAAGATAAGAAGAGTGTAAAAATGAGGATCAATAGATTAGGGAATGGTTTTTAAGAGATGGTTTGATTGGTAATATGTGGAAATAAGGGACAAAAATCCTATGAAGCACTAATGGTCTACCCACCCCTTTCCTAGTGTACCCTTTAAGGAATACACTTAGATAGATTAAGTTTTGATAGGTTCTTCTAAGATGTAAAGCATCATTAATTGATAAAAGTTGAAAATATTATGTGTATACATATGCCTCACTCAAATCTCATCACATGTCACTAAGGTGAAATAGGGGATGATGTTTCGAGGAAGAACATAAGAACAAATAATGTTGATGCTAAAAAAAAATTGTAGTATTTTAAAGCATAAAATAATTGAAAATAAATGATTGAAAAGCAAATGACTAAAAATTAAATGATTGAAAAGTAAATGTGATGTGTACTTTGAATTACCTTTATCATTAGATGGTTTTTTGTTATGTTGTTAGTTTTGATTATGTAAGGCACAAAGATTGATTTTGATAAACTCAAAAAAATAAAACTAAAGAGAAAAAACAAACAAACATAGGAAAGCCAAGATAATTAGTGCTATGAGGATGGGACATACTTGGGAATTTGGTAAGCTAGGGTGATAAGTGTTATATTAGACCAAATGACCAAGTCAAAAATAAGAGTAAATCGAGTAACCAAAAATTCAAGGCTACTAAATACCAAAAGGCTCAAACAAGTAAGCCTCAAGTGAAAAATGTGAACTCACCAAGTCAAACCAAGGATATATGTCAAAAAAGATGGTAATCAAATAGTGATGTAAAAGAAGAAATATAATTGTAAAATAACATTGATGAGTGAGAAATATCAATCCTTATCTCACACAACAATGGAAAAAGGTGCATACAAGTGGAGAACAACATTGTCGAGTGAGAAGTGACAATCCAACCTCACTCAATAATGGAAAAATATATAAACTCAGGTATTTGGAACAATAAAGTAGTACAATTAATGAAAAATGGTAAAATGAAGCAAAACAAGTCTATGAATGTAATTTTATGGAGTAAATAAGGTAATCCATAGTTATACATGTTGTTTCACTTCTAAGGATACATAAAACTAAAAAAAGTAGTGCTATAATGTTTTTAAGAGGTTAATAAGAAGGGAATAGAAAAAAAGGGAAAATAGATTTGGAGTCACAATTTACCTATCGAGGGGGGCAATGAAATGGGTCAAGGGGAGAATGAAGTAAAAAATAAGGTAGAGGAACTCTTTATTAATGTCAAGACACTCAAATTATGTTTATCAAAACAAGATGACTGTCAACCTTAAGGACTCTGAAGAACTACTCTTATCTACACATGTCTTAGGTTAAAAAATGAAATATATAGATCATCCCGTGAAGACTATATGCATGAAAAGTAAAATGGACCTGTCTTTCCACAACATGTTCCCCATTCCTCAGGATCCCTTCCAAATCTTTCAATCTACTACAAAGATTGGGTACTTGCATGAGAAATTAGGTAGCACTATATATTTTGTTAAATTTTCCTATTCCAATATATTGACCTACCACACCCCAATAGACCTCAAATTTATGTGAGGCCAACTATGGAGTTTTAAATTTGATTAGAGATAGGATATGTTCTTTTATCACATCTTTTGGTATGATTTGAATTTTGAGATTTGTATGTTGCCGTTTGTATATCATTTCTTTTTATTTCAAATGATTTGGATTTTAACTTTCTTGATGGCTTTTTATATTCCTCCTCTATACATATTTGTAAAACCAAACATGGGTACTAAAGATGACTTTAATTTGAATACTTGGGACTTGGTTTATAAGAGAGATAACCTTAAAGAGCATGGGGTCTAAGAGTCTCATAAATCTAGGTGAAATAAAAGTGTTATTTTGACTTTGACCTTGTTTTATCCAATGTGGAGTGAAAGGAAAGGAAATCGAGAGGAATGACCCATAGAATAATTTGAATTACTTCAAATCACAAAAAATGTGACCAAGGGTGAAAAATGGATACAATGATAGAAAAGAGTGATTATTTATCATAAGAATGAGGGAAATGGAGGAAAACATGTTAACATATATTATTGTATAAATTTCATCTATCAAAAGAAGTAAATGCTAAAGTTGAGAACAAGGATCAAAATCATTTATAGAAAAGGAAGAAAAAGTGTGTAAAATGAATATGAAAATAAAAAATACTATGGTACATCATGAGGAATATTGGATTCTATCCATGGTTTTACAATGCAACTCATGAGAAAAAATGGGAAACCAAAAGACCAAAAAGGAAGGAATAAAGGTTTTATGAAAAGGAGAACTATTATATAGGGTGAGACCCATTTAAGTAACAAAAAAAATGTTTAGATAGATGTAAATAGAAAGAATAAAAGGAAGGAAATTTTTAGGTAATGTATTTTTTGAGGAATTGTGCATTGGTGGGCTCTTTGAAAACATGGCCTTCATTAGTTTGAAGGCAGTACATGCTTGGACTAAGAATATATTTGACTACATAATAGCCCCATAATTTTTGGGTGTATTTACCTTCTTTATCATGGGTTTAGTCTAATTTAAGGACAGGATCACCAATATTAAATATGTAACCTTTAACACATTTATTATGTTGTTTGGAAATATGAGCCTTGTATTGGTAGTTATGTTATAAAGTATAAAGATTACATTCATCAAGGAGATCAAGGGAATGAAGTTGAGGTTCACATAATTATTAATTGGGTATTATACAAAGAAGAGATATACAAAGAGAGGGAAGATCAAATTATAATGGGAAAATTGACTTAGAACCATAGACTAGAGAGAATGGCATTTCTATAGAGGTAGTACGTATGCTAGTCTAATAGGCCCAAAGAGTAGGGTAAAGATGAAGATGAAAATCCATGTGGGTTTCATGAATTATATTTTGGAGGAATTTTTTGATAATTTTGTTATTGGCCTCAACTTGACCATTGAATTATGGATGATAAGGAGTATAATATTTATGATTGATATTGAATTTAGCACAACGTTGTTTAACATGTCTATTGTTCATATTACCACTATTATCAAAAATGATAGTATGGGGAACACCAAAGTGAAAAATGATTTGATTAAGATTAAATTTATAATTTGTAAGACTAGTGACATTAACAAAGGGCATGACTTCAAAAAATTTGGTAAAATATTTGATAGCAATGATGATAAAAACATGCCCATATCGGGAGTGAGGTAATTTGTCAATAAGATCAAATACCCATGTGGAAAATGGCCAAGGAGATTTGATATTTTGAAGTTTAGTTGGAGGTGAATGAATTAGATCATCATGAAACTAGCAAGGAGTACCCTTTTTAGTTAATTTTATTACATCCTTTTCTAGAGTAGGCTAAAAGTAATATGTAGGCATTTACAAGTTGTAGCATGTTATCTATAGTAGCCACCACAAATGAATCCATGTGCTTGTTCAAAAAGAAGTGGGACCTTATCTTGCATAACACAATAGAGTAAGGTACTTACAATATTATGATAATAGAGGATGTTGTGTGAAAATACATATTTGAAAGCTTGTTTATGAATGAATGTATATTTATGAGAATCTAAATTAGTTGGATAAGTGTGATGTTATAATAACTAAATAATGTCTTTATACCATGGGTTTTATAAAATGGTAAAAACCTTAATATGGGAGATAAGTGAATATGATATTTGAATTGAATATATATATTTTCTTATTTGGATAAGAAAAGTAAGATCAATAATAACTTTATGGGGATGAAAGAGAGAAGTTGAAGAAGCTAGGGAATCAGTAATGGAATTTTGATCTTTAAGGATAGGCTTGATGGTGAAAGAGTGGTTAAAATTTGATGATAGGTAATGATATTTTCACTTTTAAATTGATAATCACCATTGAATTGGTGGTAAGTAAGCTAAAAATCACTTAAATCATTAAAATATTAAATGTCTAAATCAAGAGAAATTCTCATGCCTAACATTATAACTTCGTACTCAGACATATTGTTTTAGATTGAGGTAAAAATAGGTTTTAAAGGGGGCCCAAAACCCTGTAACAAAGAGCGAAAGAAAGAATGTCTAAGTCCACAGGCAAAGCCTAAAAAAAACTACAAGGAAGTAGCAAAAATAGGTTTTAAATGGACCTGGAACCATCAGAGAAGCATCCGGACAAAACCCAAAAAAATAGAGATCTGGTAACACATCAGTCAAAAGATAACAAAAAGAAAACAAAGATCAGTACCAGTTTCTAAACTAACAAGAAGGACCAGATTATTCATCCAGTTCCAGTATCAAGTTCATGGCTTCTTTTCCTTTCAAAATAGTTTCCTGGGTGGTAGCCTCCAGCAAAGCTCCTTTTTATGTATCTTTCTTTCTAGAGCTTTGCCTCATCCTTTTGCTGGGACCCTCTAGTACTTTGGTCTCCTCATTGGCTCATTTACCTATATTGATAGCAGCAGCACAAATGTTGGATGTTACTTCCTCCATTTTCATTCTATTGTCCTTTATTAGTTCCCGGAGGTTGTTTTCATAGGCTTTGAGCTTAACAGGGATCTCACTTAACTAATTTTCCATGTTGCTTATTTTGTTCCAAGCAGCTTCTAGGGAATCTTCCAAAGTTTTCACTTTTCTCTTGAGATCCATGATCTCCATACACATCCAAGAATCAAATTGGGAAGAAGCCTCAGCTTTACAATTAACCCAGGTCATAGGTGTGTGTGTTTCATCATTCTGATTCTTCCCTCTCCAATCCTCAGACTTTTTGTTGGGACTATTCCTAGCTTCTTCAAAGATATCTTCTCGACTCTTTAGTTACCGCTCTTTGATTCCAGTTTGAATTTCCATATCCATATTTTGAATATCATCCTGAACAAAATTTTCCTTTTCGTTCTTAGAAGTTGGGTCCTCAACAGGATCTTCCTGGACAAATTCATCCTCCGACACTTTCTGGTTTTCCTCCGTATCTACAGTTCTGATTGCAGAATCCTCCTCTATATTGACATTATCTTTTTCAATTTCCTCAGAACCTTCTTCATCATTACTAGAGTTAGTATCCCAACTCTTAGTTCCTTCTTCTTCCTTTGGTTTTTCCTCCTCGGGTTCTTCAATTCTCTCCTGTCCCCTTTCTTCTTCTACATTCTGCTTATTAGGACTAGGGGACTTGATTTTGCCTCTCCTGATTACACTTTCATTATTTTTATTTCCTGACATCTTATTTTTCCCCTATTTGGGGTACTTAACCAGTGCCCTATTCTTGCAGTAGCCTTCAATAAGCAGAATAAGGCCTTCATGGAGGATAGGGCGCATTTCCTTTTTCCTATGAGCATATATACTTTGGATCAGGGAATAGCGAAGATAGAAGGGAAAAGACAAGCTAACCTTATGCTTGAAATGGTTGAGGAAGACAAAATGGAACTTGTGCACACGTTTGCTTCTTTTGTCCAGGATGAAGTACTCCCTTATACAGCTTAAGACATCCCTACATATCCCTTTAATCTGGTCCAGCTCATAGAAATCCCCATTTTTGACCAGCTTCTGCTCCTCCTCATCTGTTTTGGGGAACTTACAAAAGGCCTCATTCGAAATGCTTGTCTGCTTGGAAAATTTGAGTCCATCCATTGGCAACCCTATAACCTCAGCTATAAAATCCTCTATTAAGTTTACTGTGATACCATGCAAGGTGACCCTTTCATCAGACCAATTTTTGAAAAAGGCTGTCGTGATATGCGGTTTTGAACCATGGAGTCTTTCCATGTAGCTTGCAACTTTTCCTTTCTGTATAATTCTCTAGACTTCATGTTTCTCTCTCCATTCTTCACAGCTCTTGGGTTCCTGTTTATGGGGTTCTCCCTTCTTTTCATGTGCCATACTCATTTTCTTTGAATCCCAATTGCTGTGGACTTTGCCCTGAAACCTCTTGCTGTCAAGTTGATTGGGAAGTCGACTTTGTTTGTGCCTTTTTAGGATCTGCTTCTCCCTCTTGAGGGCCTTACTCTTTAATAATTGAATTCCTTTCCCCGTGCTGCCACTCCTCCTACTGATTATATTTTTATTACACTCCAATCTTACCTTCTTTCGCATGTGTGGCATCGTGAAGAATGAGTCGCTTAAATCCAGATTCCTTTCTAAAGTTTCATACCACCTCACTATTTGACCTTCTCGGATAGCACAATTAGCAAGCCAATCTGCAACACCATTGGCTTTTTGAAAGGTGTGGGTGATTTTAATATCTTCAAATTTTTTCAAAAGTGTTTTCATCTCCTTTAACTTATCCTCTATGGTCCAAGACAAAATATTCTTATTATTAAGAATATTTATAACATTCAAAGAGTCCCCTTTAAGCCACAATTTAGGATATCCTAAATCCACAGCTAATTTAAGGGTCTGGAGGGCAGCTGTAGCTTCGGCAATGTGGCAGTTAGATATACCAATGGGGATTGTGATAGCATCAATAACCATACACATATGGTTTCTCAAGACACCACCACACCAGCATTCCCTGGGTTCCCTTTGGCAGCACCATCAAAGTTACCTTTAATCCAACCTTGAGGGGGAACATTCCAAGTAACACCTGATCTAGGGTTATCAGGTTTACCAAGAGGAATATCCGTCCTCAGGGGATTATCCACATTGAGAGTAGAGATTGGATTCTTTTGAGAGGAAAAATTTTCCTTTAGAGCTCTAATGATGTTATGTCCTACCACCCATCCAGGAAGTTCTTTATTTCTAAAAATTCAGTTATTTCTTTCCTTCCATATTCCCCACCCAATATGGGGAAGAGTATTTTTCCATAAGAAGAGAACTTCAGGATTCTTTGAAGGGCAATACCAACTTTTGAGAGAAAGTTCCACATTTTTGTGGTGAATCCATGTAATGCCCCACAGATTGTGAACCTCCTTCAAAACAAGCTAAGTGAAGGAACAATTCACGAACAGATGATCTCTATCTTCAAGGTCTTTCTTACAAAGGATACACCTGTTAACAATATTGATTCCGCATTTTTGTAAATTATCCAGAGTCAAAATTTTGTTTTGGAGAAGGGTCCAGAAAAAGAACTTAATTTTAGGGATGAGCCCCTTAATCCAGGCTCTTGTCCATAACGGTTTTCTACCATTTCCCTTAGAGATGAAAATGGAAGAGACTTTAAACTGTCCACTTGGCTCATAGTGCCAAACAATTTTATCTTCTTGATTAGGATATAGAGATATAGCATTTAGGGATAATTGGATATCCTTGAGATCTTGATCATAGTCAGTGAGGTTTACCCATGTATTGTTCTGCCAGTATTGATTAACCATTATTCCCACTCTTTGCTTACATCTTTCTATAACATCTTTATCTTGGATTTCTTCCTGTAAAGGTTTTCCTCTTAACCAAATATCTTCCCAAAATTTCACATTTTTACCATTGCCTGCTTTCCAAGAACTTCCTTCTTTGAGAACATGTTTTGTTCATTGGACTACCCCCCAAATGGTAGAAGGATGAGAAATATCCAGAGTAGTAAAGAAGTCAGGAAGTGACTTTGCCTTAAATAAGTACTTATGCTTCCATATTTTACTCCATTCTTTATGTTCCTGATAGACCCTCCATCCCTGTTTAGCTAAAAGGGCAATGTTCATACTTCTAATTTTCCTTATACCAAGTCCACCATCCTTGACAGGTTTGCAAATGTTATCCCATGCAATAAGAGGCATTCTCCTTTTCTCCTCAGAACCTGACCAAAGAAAGTTTCTTTGAATTTTTTCAATTGCTTCCGCAAATTTAGTGGGGATTTTGAAAAGACTCAAAGCATACGTAGGTATGCTTTGAAGACTAGCTTTGAGGAGTGTAAGCTTTCCTCCTTGGCTAAGAAGATTGCCTTTCCATCCCGCCAACTTCTTACTAAATTTATTGTTAAGTCCTTCCCAAAAAGCTTCAGGGGCTTTCGACCCAAAAGGGAGACCAAGGTATATGGACGGAAAAGAACCTATGGGGCAATCAAGGATTCTTGCAATTTTGTTCTGTCTATAATTTGGGGTATTGGTAAAGAAAACTACACTTTTGTTCCAGTTTATCAGCTGTCCTGAGGTAGAGGAATACAGATTTATTGCTTCCTTTAGAATTCTAGCTTCAGTGACTTCAGACTGTCCCATGAAAATAATATCATCCACAAAGTGACCATGGGAGCAAGTTAAAGGATGTGAAGAGGGTCTCAGACCTTTAAATAACCCTCTACGAACTAAGTCCCCAAGGTATCGCCCCATACTATCAGCCATGATAATAAACAAAATAGGGGATATAGGATCCCCTTGTCTTAATCCCATAGACAGATTGAAAAAATGAGATGAACTCCCATTTACCAACACGGCTATAAAAGTAGTAGATATCAATTGTTTGATAATATCAACCACTCTTTGTTCAAAGCCAAAGGCAATAAGGCTATTAGAAAGGAATAGCCAATCCACCCTGTCGTATGCTTTTGCTATGTCCACTTTCATTAAGAACCCCTCAGTGTTGGATTTGAGCAGTGATTGAATATTCTCGTGTGCCGTTATAACTGAGTTGAGGATTTGTCTGCCAGGAATGAATCTATTTTGATGATCAACTATTATCGAAGGGATCACTTGGATTACTCAGACATATTGTTGGTGACATCAAAGGTGAAGCAAAAATATAAAGGAATGATTTTTCCAAGAGGACTAGTAAGAATGCAACCTACCCCATCTCCTTGAAGGCATTTCAAACCATTAAAGTGAAGGGTCTAATTATCCTCGTGAAAGTCAAAATTAAGTTTATGAAGCTCCTTGATAACTAATTTAGGTTTATTAATACTATAGGAGATAACATATTCATCAAAATTATTTGCTTCAAGATCAAAAATAAAGTTATGAAAATAATCTTTGAGAGAAATGGCTTGATTAAGACATTTGATATAGAGGATGTTATCATCTAGAAGACTATCTTGAAGGGGAGAAGTAGCTGCTATAGGAGCTATGGCAAGTTGATCATCTATAATTTTCCCTTTGAAAAAATTTTGAATGATAATGTGAAGATCAAATTCCATAATAAGGACCATCCATTTTCTAATTCTATATCTAATAAGAAAGGCTTTGGAAAACAAATGATGAAGAGGGTTAGAATGAATGATGACATAAATAGTCTGGTAAAGTATGCAATGGTGAAGTTTTTTGACTATGAAATAGATGGTGAACTAATCATGTTGAATTTTGGTATAATGAGTTTCATAATCAATGAGGCCTTGTCTAATGTAAGAGATAACATACTCTCTTATGGTATAATTAATTTGGTCAAGCATTTCCCCAATTTATATGAGTGTAGAAGAAGTATATAGAATCAAGGTTTGATCATTGGAAGGAGGATAAAGTGTAGGTGGATGAAGAAATAACTCTTTCATGTTATCAAAATCTTTTTGATAAGGGTCTATCCATTCTCAAGTAATACCTTTCTTGAGAACAAAATTGATGAAATTAATGTGATAAGCCATTTTAGGGATGAATCATCTAATTTCTCCAAGTTTACCTAAGTATGAATATCAGGAATAGATTAAGGAATGGGCATGTTTATGATATCACTAATCTTAGTATGGTCAACATCGATGTCATGTAGAGAGACTAGGAGTCTTGAAAAAAATTTAGGTGTGACACCAAAGACACATTTGTAAGGATTAAGTCTAACTCAGTATTTAAGAAGATGATCAAAGGTGATATAAATATTTAATAATTAGTCTTATGAATTTCAGATTTAAATATGATATCATCCACATAGGTTTCAACAATTTTATGGATAAAATCATGAAAGATGTGATTCATTGCTCGTTGGTAAGTGGCTCTAGCATTTTTGAGGCTGAAAGGCATTTTATCACAGCAATAGGTGCCCTATTCTATGGTAAAAGTAGTCTTATGTTGGTCCTTAGGGGAAATGTGGATCTAATTATATCCAAAGAAACCATCCATAAGATATAACATTTTATAAACAGATGTGGAATCAAAAAATGGCATCTATATAAGGTAAAGGAATGTTATTCTTGGGATAAGTGAGTTAAAAATTAAAAAATAATAAAAATTTGAATGACCGTAATGAACTTTTTTTGAATGGGAATAATGTTAGAAACCCATTCAAAATAATCCACTAGTTTAATAAATTTAGCATCCAGTAATTTGATGATTTCCTTATGACATTAGGTAGAAACCTTGATTGGAAATTTTCTTTACTTTTGATGCATAGGCTTGGCATTAGGATAAGTAATGATATTATCTACCATAATTATAGGGTAGATATTAGACATGTTCTCATAATACCAAGTAAAAACCTCATGATATGTATCAAAGAATAAGCTAAAACTATCATGTTCGATAGGTGAGAGTTCACAAGAGATAGTAAAAAGTCAAGGACAAGATGGAGTACCATATTCAATGTGAGTGGTTCCTTCGATAAGCATGGTATTTCCATATTGGAAATGGTATGGTGAATTAGGTAAAGAAGAGATTAGATGATCTTTTATATTAATGATATAAATGAAGTGGTTGAAATAAAGGGTTTATCAATCATGAAGTATTTCAAGTATAGCTTTATCACTAGGAAATGTAGGAAGAGGACCATAATACTTAACATATAATTCAAGTTCTAAGATTTTATTACCATTGTGATTATACTAAAAGTGTAGCTGATGGACATTAGTTTCCTTGGCATCAAGTGTAATCTCAATATTATGAGAAGTAGATGGATTAGAATGGATTCAAGTGTAGATGGATTCAATGATAGGAGAAGAATCAGATGCAATGATTAGATCTATAGGTGGTAAGGAAGATGTAAGAATTTTTTGAATTTTAAAAGGTATAATTTTCACTACCAACCAAGGAGTATCAAGAAGTGGAGAATTGGTAGGAGGCACATGATCCTCAAAATTTAAGTCATGATCTATGGAAATGGTATGCACATCACAATTAAAATATTGAATTTGAGATAAGATTTTCTAATAATTATGGACATCAATGTCTTGATATTGAGCTTGGGTCATTAAATAATTATCATCATATGTTGGATATATTATATAGGCTTGATAGTCAAGGGGAGTTCCAAAATTTGAAATCTCAATATTACTAAATGTACGAAGAGACATGATGAGAGGATCTTGAAATTATTTTTCCACTCCAAAATCATTAAAAGTGAATCCATCTTCAACTAGAAAATGTTATTGAGCATTTCATGGATGGGTAAAGTCCATAATCTCATCAATAATAGGAATAATATGGTCTCTTTGTAATAAATAAGGAGGAATCCACTACAAAATGTAGAAAGGTAGCTTGGTAGTATTTCATGTATGTTGTAAATCATTAGGATCATCATCATTAGAATAAACAAGAGTAACTTGTAAATTATTATTCATGTTGATGAACTCAAGTAAAGGAACATTATTGATCGTAAGGGTTATAGGAATATGATATTGAGATTTGGGATTAGGAAGTTGAATGTTCCATGGGTTTGGATCAGCTTCATGCTTATATCATTTTCTATTGTGTAAGAATTTAAAGCATTGTCTACCAAAAGAAGCAATGGCCATCATTCTATGAGTCCATGGATGACCAAGGAGTATATTATAAGATAAGGGTAAATTAAGGACCATAAGCTTAGTTTAAATAGTTTTAGGTCCAATACTTAATGAGAGCCAAATGCAACCAAGTGGATTTTTATTTTTTTTATAAAAACCATGATAGGTAAGATAGGTTTTCTTAAGATGATCGTTGTTACAACCAAGCTATTGGATAAAGCACAAAGATGTCACATTAATACAAAAGCCTTCATCAACTAAAAAATAAATGGATATAAGGGTGGTATTAATGGTTATTTTAATGAATGTTGGAAGATCATTGGAATGAAAAAGAATTTCATCATTGATCATGTCCTCTTTAAGAAATTTAATGGAAGGCTTAGAAGAAAGACGCATATTTTCAATGGTATTGATGTTGGCAGGTTGAGATTCAATAAAAGGTGGTTATTCATCAATAGAAGATGGATATTCAATTTATTTAAGTTGTTTCATAAGGAATTTATGATGATAGGTATAATTAGAAACCAACTCCATAAGTGGAATCTTATAAGGCATAGAGTTAAGTTCTTCAAAAAAGTTTTAATGAGATCTAGAAGAACCAACATATGGTTGAAGAGGTAAAGTAGATTTGGAAGGAATGGATGTGGTTAGAGGATCATAAGGAGGTGGTGGTTCCTCATGAGATTTTTAAGGAAGATTATTGGTGGTAGTATCTTTGAGAAGTTATTATTTTAAATATGTCTTCTTAGGTTTGGTAACGGGATCTTTGTGAGCTAGTTTGGGATGATAATTAACCTTAACAATGCTAACATATTGAGAATTGTTTTAAAAAATTTCATAAACAACATAAATATCACAAAAATACTTAGTTTTTAGTTGATTATTAGTTGTAGAAAAATATTTTTGATTATTTGAGGTAAAATCTTTGGAAGCTTGTCACTTTTGAGAAGTAGCAGTGTACTCTTGATGATGAAATTTGATCATGACTTCATGATTAAATGAATCATGAAGCATATAGGAGACAAAAAATTTAGTGATCCCTCTACAAGATTTGTAGGAATGAAAAATGTCAGCATGGAACCAATAAAATAGATTAGGATCATACCAATTGGGAGGATTGTTAGGATAAATGAAAGGTTTAGAGGGTGGTAAAAATTGTTTCATTTGTTAAACTGAGAGAGGTGTGTGAGAAAATGAAGGAATATCAGTCTTGAAAACTCTTAGTTTCATATGTAGAGTATTAATAGTGATATAATTGGTATATGTTGGAAAATATCCTTTTAAAAGTTTGAGATTATGTTCAAATCAATTAATGAGAAAGTCTTGACATTTACCTTGGTCAAGAGATTCATTAAGTGTTTGTGGAGTAAAGGTTTGAACCTTGTATTGAAGAGAAGGAGTCAAAGTAGTAATAAAGAGTTTGAAGAAGTTATAAGTAGCCATATTATGATTATCTTTATGGGCCAATGATTTCTATCTTTTAATAAAATCATGGGTTGATTCAGTAGGAGATTGTTTAGCATTGATGAAGTGACTAAGATAATTTTTAGGAATATCATTATGTTGAAATTATTTAAGTAAGGGATTAAATAAATATTTAATTTAAAAAATATAATGTTGGGGTAATTGGTTATACCATTTTAATACATCAATAGTGAAGTTTTTGACTAAGATTTTAGCTGTGGCAAAAGTATTAGTTTGGATCCACTCTTTTTAAAGATTGTCAAAGGCTTTAAGAAATGTGGCAGGATATTTAGTCCCATCATACTTGATGGTTAGAGATATGTGACCAATATCAATGGACACAATTAATGGAGATAAAGGCTCATTTTTAATGGTTTGAAGCATCTTGTTATTCATTATGGGTTGAGGAATAACATTGCCCAAGTCATCTCTAAGAGGTGAAGGAATGTAATTGGGATTAGCTTGAGGATGGATAGTTGGATGTTGATTATCCATATTAATCAAGTGTTTTTTAAGTTGCATCATTTAATTAGTGTTATAATTTTTTATTATGTTCATTTATTGGATAACTTGGGTAAGAAGTTGAGTTGTATTAGGAGGTGGGTTGGTGTTGGTAGGAGCACTCACGAAATTGGTGTTAGGAGGGTTATTAGAAAATGGATTATGAGTGGGATTATTGATTAAAATTGTATCAATTGATCCCACATTTGATTGGAATTTTTGTATATGAGAAGCATCTTAGTAGGTATAGAAAGAATTAGATCCATCAAATTCATCTTGAGGTTTGATTTGCACCATGTTACAAGTCATGGATGAAGAAGGGGAAGAGCTGTCCTAAGAGTGATGGTGCTCTTGGGAAGAAAGAGAGGGAGAAATGAACATCTAATATATTATCTAAATGTATTTAAGTTATCCAAGATTATTTTGATAGGAGACTTCATTATGACTGGAAAGAAATGTATAGAATTCTAATAAGGAAAGATAATGAATTGGATCAATAAATAGGGAAAACAAAAAATAGTATAGGGTAGACTAGGTTGATCTAGTATAGAGAATAGGGCCTGTAAATATTATAAGCTTGACTGGGTTGACCTAACACAATAAATAGAGGATAGAAAATTATATAGGGTTGACTGGTTTGACCAAGTATAATAGATAGGGAAAATCAAATATCTTGTAATAGACTATGTACTAAAACAAGAATAATTTTTCAAGTGTTTTGAAAAGCAAGAAATGAAAGGAACAAATAATTAATTGGATTAATGATGGTGATCAAATTGAGGCACACAGTACAAAACCTTGTACCAATGTTTCCCAATGCAAGTTTTTACAATATAACACACAATTGAGTAAATATCATGAACTTAACTTGAAAAATAAAAGCTAACAAGATGGTCAACCTAAATGTTATTTAGATTATTAGAATATAGTTTTAAATATGATAGGAAGTTGGCTATAAGTAGGAAAATAGAAAGAAATCTAAGGATGGTTTTAGGATGTTTGTGTTGAAAGAGATCTATATTGGCAATGGTACAAGATTGGTATTGGGGCCTATCCCCTCACTTCACACACCATAGTGATAAGGGTGTCATGTACTTTACCAGAATATACCATTAACCATGTGTTTATTCTTGTCTAGAAAACCAAGTTGGCTTCCCCCTTGGTTATGAAATGCAAGTAGGTAGGCCTTGGGTAGATAATTATTAAAGTGCTTGTTTAAGATTTTTTGATTTGATTGTGTGCATAAAATAGAAATTAGTGAAACTAAATGGTAAATTAAAAACCACATAATTAGAATATGTGAACTTTTCTAAGCATGTAAATAACCACAAATGAAAGTGTGAGCTAAGTACTAGCATAGAAAGGTTAATTCCATCTTTGAAACATGGTATAGTGTTGATGTAGTTGATAATATAAGCATAGAATACAAATCAAGATCAATAGTTTCACCTCTATACGATGGAATCAAAGGTATAAAAATTAATAAGGTTGATATATTCAACTTATCTATCTAGACAACACACATAATATATTTATGGGTTGACAAGGTCGATCTAATTGACTATATAAGGGAAATTTTAAAGACTACAAACTATGAAAGGAAATATTTTAAGAAAAGTGAGAAAGGATATAAATGAACCTTGGTGAGTTTTAATATTCAAATAAATGATATTTATTTCAAATAACATTAATAAATGCCTACAAGTACTACTAACAGGGTCGATTGGGTCAATCTAGTTTGCAAAAACCTATTGTTGAGTGCCTAAAATTTATAGGGTCAATTGGGTTAACCTAGTAATCTCAACTAGATGCCTAAAATTATATAAAATTTTACTAGTTTGAATGGGTTGATATAATATCCTATACTTTAAAAATATCCTACATATAAATAATAACATTATTTGGATGTGACTGTGTGTTAACCGTGCACACAGAAGTTAGAACTGGGTTGATGTAGTTGACCTAGTATGGCAAATATATGATAAAAATAATGAAAAATAAGTGAATAAATATTGAAAGTGTTAGTTCGTGTCAGGTTCACAAAAATGTACACAATCAAAAATTCATCGTGTTTATAAATAATCTTAACTCGAAGAAGATAGAACATACCTACACTTCCGATTGAGAATACATTTTTTAATCAAGAGCACGACCAATATGGGGATATGATAAGAAAAATTAGTGGATCATTTATCACAATAAATATGATAAGGAGGGTTCTAAAACCTCTATTCTAACATAATCATATAATAACCCTAATGGGGTCCTAGGTTTTGATATGTCACCTATACTAATAACAAGAAAAGTAAATATAATCTACTACTCACCAAAGCTTGTGTCACAACATGAGGGGTTAGTAAATAATAATAAAATGTATAGGATAATCTCAATTAATCTATGTATGAGTAAGACCCTAATACATGGAATATGAAGAGTAACATTATTCAAAGCCAATACTTATGTTACTTCTATCTACTAAACAGAGGAACATCATTAGAGAATGCTTACCTGAATGTGAACCTATCGAGACTCAATCTCTCCCTTGGCCAAAGTGGATTTGAAAGAGTGTGTTGTGGTTTGTAAGTATCACTAATAAAGGCCAAAGCATATAATACTTATCCACAATACTATATTCTCCAAGTAGAAACCCTAAGCTAAGACTCCTCAAGTAGAATGGTGGAAGAGCAAATTGTAAAGAAGCATGAGTGAATAATAAATCTTGATTAAATATTGAAATAATGAAAAAATTATCTTGTATTCATAGTGTATATTTCCATAAACCCTTTCAAAAATGTTAGCTAATAGGGTCAAACTATTTGACCCTATACAATTCTATATAATAATTCACTAGGTCATGAGCTAGGTCAATCAAAGGTCAACTAGCTCCTAAGTGAAAAATACCTCAAAATACTAAAGGGTTAACCTAGTCAACCTAATATAGAAAAATTAAAAAAATGGATATAGGTGAAGAAAATAAGGATGGAAAAAGTAAAAATATTGAAGGAGTGTAAAAAGGAGTAATAGCTTAAGGAATGGTTTTTAAGAGTTTGTTGGATTGGTAATATGTGGAAATAAGGGACAAAAATCCTATGAAGTACCAATAGTCTACCCACCCCTTTTTTGGTCCACCCTTTAAGACATGCACTCAGAGAGATTGAGTCTAAATGGGTTTCTACAAGATGTAAAGTGTCAGTATTTGATAAAAGTTAAAAAAATTGTGTATACAAGATGTACTAGGATAATCGACTATTTTGAATGGATTTCTAATGTAGTGTAATTTTATTAAAAATATAAAAGGAA
Source organism: Torreya grandis (assembly GCA_037957365.1). Lineage (NCBI taxonomy): Eukaryota > Viridiplantae > Streptophyta > Pinopsida > Cupressales > Taxaceae > Torreya > Torreya grandis. The sequence goes on from JARHVA010006365.1 coordinate 738,908, forward strand.
TCAAAATCTATATTAATTTTAGTGACATTAACAAGGCTTTCCCAAAAGATGAATTTATATTTCCAAGCATTGACATGATAGTATATTCCATAATGGGTTATGAGATGCTTTCACTAATGGATGGGTTCTCTGGCTACAACCAGATCTGAATAGCACCAAAAGACCAACACAAAAAAATGTTCACCAATCCATGGGGAACATTATATTATGAGGTTATGCCATTTGGTCTTAATAATATAGGGGCCCTTTAATGTCATTCATATTTCATTATATGATGCATGATATCATTGAAGACTACATCAATGACATACTAGGCAAATAAAAAATTAGGTCTGCTCATCTAGTAGTATTGAGAAGGATATTTGAGTAACTATGTGAATAAAAAGTTAGGTTTAACCCTAAGAAATGTGTTTTTGGATTTTCTTCTAAAATATTTCTTAGCTTCATTTTGTCTTGCAGTGGCATAAAAGTTGATCCAGCTAAAGTATGAGCCATAATAAAAATACCACCACTGACCAATTTGAAGCAACTTCATAGTTTACAGGGAAAGATACAATCCATCAGATGTTTTATATCTCAATTGGCCAACAAGTGTCATACTTTTACACATCTTTTAAATAAATGTTTCACATTTCTTTGGGATGATGATTGTAAAAAATATTTTCAATAGATAAAGGTCTATCTTATAAATCCACCAATTCTATTACCTCTTATGCCAAGAAAACCATTCCTTCTATACCTATTAGTAATAGATCAAGCCCTGGGGGAACTTCTATCTCAACATGATGACAATGGAAAATACCATGCCATATACTATCTAAGCCATACAATGGTAGCGTATGAACATAATTATACGCCTATTGAAAAACCTTGTTTAGCTATGGTCTTTGTAGTTTAAAAACTATGACATTACATGTTGAATAATAAGACCATGCTCATTTCAAAAGTAGATCCAATCATTTATCTACTATCCAAAATAATTCTACAAAGCCACATGGAAAAATGGATCATGTTTCACAATGAGTTTGAGATAGAATATGTGAACCAAAAATCCATCAAAGGGAAAGCTATTGTACACCAACTTAATGAAGCACCCTTGAAGACATAGAGCCACTAACATTCCAATTTCCTAACAAATACATCATGACCATAATTGGAACACCTCTTGTGGAGTAACATTGGAATTTATATTTTGATGGAGCATTCAAAACACATGGATTAGGGGTAAGCCTTTTGTTTATAACACCATAGGGGGATCTAATCTTTATGTCATTCAGAATCAGTTTTCCTTGTACCAGAAACATGGCTAAATATGAATCACTCATTTCAGGGCTTCAATAGGTAGTACAATGGAACATATCTCATCTAAAGGTTTATGGTGATTCACAACTAATCATCAGTTAGGTTATAGAATAATGATGATAAGCTAGTTCCCTATAAGGCCATGGTCCACACTCTCAAGTAGAAAATTACTAATATCCAATTTGAACATATATTAAGGGAAATTAAAAAAATATTAGATGTAATAGCCACCATTTAGTCACTCATTCAACATACATACACAGAAAAATACTACCATTTCTTGTTGAAAATCTACTAGTATGAACTCATGAACCATCAACCATCACCATGATTTATGATATGGTTAGTACAAGCTCTACTTGGTACTTAAACCTATAAACTTACCTCAATGATCATATTATACCACCTAACTTATCCTAACAACAATCCAAGGCCCTCATCCACAATGCCTAACATTATACCTTACTTAGACCAACCCTATACCACCATAATTTTGATGGAACTCTACTTCATTTTTACCTTTGATAGAATCTATAGTATCATAATGGGAAGTTTATGAAGGGTTATGTGGATCCTACCCTAGTGGGGACATCTTGTCATAAAATCTTCTGCATACTAAGTACTATTGGCCAATAATGGATGGAGATGTAGTTGCATATGTGAAAAGATGTGATAAATGTCAATGACATGCCAATATGATTCATTCCCCAACCAAGACTCTAAAATCAATGTTAACACTATGGTCATTTACTACATGGGGCCTTAATATAATTGTGAAGATAAACCCCATCTCATCTGACGACCATAAACATATCCTTACCACCACCTAATATTTAACTAAGTAGGTTGAAGTTATACCCCTCACATGATTGGAAATCAAATCCCAAATTCATATTCAACCATCTCATATAATGCTATGGTATCCATTTTTATATTACATCAAATAATGGAGAATAATTTAAGAATAATGATGTTGAATCACTATGTGTTAAATTTAAGATTACTCAACATTTTTCCATGACATATTACCCTCAAGGTAATGGCCAAGTATAATAATTAAACAAAACCATTGTCAACATCCTTAAAAATATTATCAATGATGTCAACCATGATTGTCACTTATAAATATTACACACTCTTTGGGCATACCATACCAACCACTCCACTCACACAAGTGCCACTCCATACTGACTTGTTTATGGTATTGAATACATTCTTTCCATTGAGGTTGAGTTACCTTTATTATGCATCTATTTAAAACATGTCTTGGATGACAAAAACTATCGAGTAGCTCACCTAAAAGAGTTGGATTTACTTGATGAGAATCGCTTGGACATAATAAATCACCTTCAAACATATCAAAATCAACTCTATGACTACTAAAATCAATACATGAAACATAAAGACTTTAAACTTGGTGATCTTATCCTCAAAGAGAACCAAAAGAATACCATGACTGAGAAGAAGCATAAATGCAAGTTCAAACCTAATTAGGTAGGTGCCTTCATAATTTTTATAAACTATGGTGTAGGATCATATGAAATCACCACACTAGATGGAGATGAACTTGATGAGACTATGAACATTATACACCTCAAGTGTTACTACACTTGAGTAACTTAGTGTATTATCTATGAGGATTGTTTCAAGTTGTATCATATTATCAATATTCTTATTTGTAATATATCATTAATATATTCTATCATCCTATTAGTCTACCATCCAATCACTTTTCCTATCACTTATCCATCCTATCATTCTGATCTATCAACTTAACATGTTTTGATCACTACACACCTATCCCTTTTGACTTTGGTTCATTTATTTGTTTCACATTTTCAGCATGAAGAATTAGATTAGTTTTACTAGTTGTTTCAAGAATTTTAGAGAGAGGTAGTATTTTGGAGCAGTATGATAAAATTTTTGGTAGTTGCATCCTTCATTTCTTGTTTCATTCTAATCATGTTTGTTTATGTGATCATGTTTATATTTGCCTATAGGGACAAATCAATGTCTCACTGGTATTGCTACTAATTATAACCTCCTATGGGAAAATTAGTATCATTTATCTAATTCATTGTATCCTAGTTATAAACACCTATGGGAAAAATAGGGGAAACATTTGTTTATTTTTCCTTAACTTACAAACTATCCATTTATATTGTCATACCATACCATCATACCAATAGTGCTTATTTTTTTTGAATTGGCTACTACACTAATCATATTTCTCTATTGTAAGGTAGAACTACTACGACCTAAGGCCATTTTGGGACTATGTGGGCCATGCTCAATACTTTTTGAGGTCAACTTCATTCCCCTTTTCCATTATGCTCTTTTCATTTTATGATTGTTCTTTCAATTTATCCATGCTCTTGCCATTTTGTGAGCATCCTTTCAAATTTTCCATTCTCTCTTCATTTCACAAGATTGGACGTATTTAATATCTCATCATAATTTATTGAGTTGAGATACCCCAAAATTCTAAAAAAAATTTAAAATTGATTTATAAAAACTCAAATCATTAACCACTTAGTTTCCTTAAGGATTTTGATAACCCTAACTCACAATAAATCACTTGTCACTTAGTTTCCCCATGATTTTTGGCCTTTTATCCCATGATCTCATGATTTTAAGAGTTCATTCCTATTCTTATATCATATCCATCATCTTTGTTTTCTATCATAATTTTATTCTATCCCATTTTCTAGGTGAACTACATTTGGCTTGAAGTTTTTTTGGATCATCATATCCGTGGAACTATGTAAGAAGTTTCCACTTGCCTAGTGTATATGGAGATAGGTAAGACACCCATTGATTTTCTTCTATTCCCCTATAGTGTTTTTTTGTTTATTTATTGCCTATTTTATAGGGGCAATGTTTTCCATTTTGCTTGTATTACGTTGTTCTTACTAACATTGTGACTAACCATTTTTATTTCTTAGTTTCTTTATGTTTTGTTCATTTGTTTGTTTGTGTACTTATTTATTTGCTTTAAGTATTATTTCCTTGATTTAGATATATGGATATTTATTGGGTGATTCCATGCACACTTATTATTTAATCCATCCATATTCACATGTCAACATTATCATCATGATTTTTATCATTGGTACATTATTTTCAATTGAGTATTGGATATCGGGAGTCAGTCCTCATGCATATTTTGACCAAGTCCTCATGGTGTTCTATCATGATCTATATTTTCATGTGTTATAGATAAAATTATCTTTGAGAAGTCTACACAATAATGAAGCATCAATATCTCCTTGATACAAATAATAGTGAAAATCCCAATCATAAACTAAATAGAATAATTAAACAACAAAATAATTTCAACATTTGTTAGTTCAGATGACCATCTCCATACTAACATGTTGTCCCAATTCATCTTTATCCTCTATATCAATTTGTCATCATTTTTATCACCATCATTTCCTAGCATGTTTTCCACTATCATGATACTAATGATTATGACTGCCTATGGACAAATCATTGTACACCATCCCACTTGCATTCTCAATGATTTTAACCTCCTTTGGACAAATCATTGTGTTATCACCAATTTAAAGGTTAATGATTATAACTACCTTTGGTGAAATAATTCACTTTCTTCTACCCAACTAAGGCATGTTTTATCTTATTTTTTGTGCTAAGGCAACTCTATATTCTTAATTATTATAATCACCTCTGGGAAAATTATTTTTTTATCATATAATACTTTCCACTATTGAGTTATAACTCTTATAACCACATTTGGGAAAACCATTCTACTCTATCCCACCTAAATTCTCAATAATTTTCACTATTTTTGGGCAAATTATTGTGTTGTCACCACATCACTTTTAATTTATTTGGTCCACTCATTTCTTCGTTTTGAGGGACCATTTTCTGACCCCTGTACCAACTGATCCCTTAAGGGTTCACCCAAAAATTAATACATTGTCATTGAATTTTTAAGCACATAGAACATTATTATTCTTTGATATGATGTTACTATGCCTATAGCTTATAAAACCTTCCTAAATAGGGGCAAATTTTAGACGCCTAAAAGTGGCCACCAATCGCTTTATACCTAAATGTAGATCAATTAGTACCAGCCATTGAACATCTAGCCTAAGAATTTTTAAATGTCTCAAATTTGACTTCATAAAATGCAATTAAATCAATTTAGCTTATAAAACAATTAAATGAGAATCAAATAAAAAAATCAATTAAATCAGAACATAGAAAATATTCAAAACCATAACAGGAATTAATTAACACACAAATCTTAATCAAGTCCTAAATGAATTCATCTTTGAGAATTTAAATGAATTATCAAAAAGGAAATAAAAAATCAAATAATATCTTAGGTTTTCATCATTATCTTTTATGAGTTATCCAAAATCCAAAATATCTCAAAGCACACCTTTCCCATGCTAATCATGAGGTTTGGATACATTTTAAATCTACTAGAGTTAATAAAGCAAACCTACGTTAGGATTTAACTCATTCCAAGTTGATTTTAAAACCTATAAATAAAAGCATTTGTCTTTCCATTAGGAGAGCTTGGACATACTAATGTTATAATTTAGGATTTACGACATGAAGCAAATACATAGTATTATAATGCCAAAATTGACCCAATCTAAGCCATTTTTTATATCCATTCAAATCCAAAGCTAAGAGAACCATGGTGAAAAGAGGAGATGTAGACAACAAATCCCCATTAATGAAGACTTCTTGAGTAGAATCTGAGTAAGCCAAACAAAGAAACCTCTTGGATCATTCAAGGAATTGGTAAGGAATTATGTTAATTATTTCAACTTTTACTTATGTTTTGTTCATTTTTGTTTCTTCACCATGCTCCTACGTTTGATATATGAAATATAGTGTTATGCATATTAGTGTGTTTATTTTTCATCTTGATTTCATTTTCATTAAGAAGCTAACATATGATCTAACCACCCATTTTGGATTCCTTGATCACAATGTCTACCCACCTAAATATCTATAGTGCTAATACATGGGGCACATATAATGCTACATGATCCTACTACCACATAAATACCTAATCCAAATGATCATTAACCATATGGGGTAACCCAGCTGGTCGATACATCAAAAACCTCTCATATATCTAAGTACTCAATAAAATATTGGGCCCCATGGTCTTCTACCCTCTAGACAACATCCCATACATATCATGTATAAGTTTGACCTAGATAATAGAACCTAAATCATATAGTACCTCATACTCTAATATAGTTTGTTATAAGGTTATCACATACAATGGTACCTTACTATTTGAATTATGACAAAAGATACATGTTGTCATAAGTCCTATAACTACCTTTCTAATATCTAGAATCTAAGATATATAAATGTCAAATAAGCTAACTCTCAACCTAGGATATATCCTATCTAATCCCATTACCCGCATGGATAAGTCTCTCCTCTCCTCTTATCTATCTTACACTCTTATAATCATAGAAAACCTCCTATCGATAGTCCAAGAATCACATAGATGTCCTCTAGGGTGATACCCACCTCAATGGTATCCCCATCAATTTCCCATCTAAATGTGTTAGTTATTCATTTTTAGGATCCAAGGAAAATGACTATTAGATCATAACTCATCAAGACTCTACATATATCTACAATCTATCTTAGACCTAATATAACCAATCTCAATCTATCTTTAACTATCAATCATTCCAAGAGGTTTGGAAGCCATGTCACATCCAACAAGCATGAATATCTTGGATGCCCCTGTAACCATAAAATAATAAAATATTTATTAAATCCTCCATGTCATTTATAATAAAAATACATTATTTTAAAATTTTAACAAAAACAAGCCTAATTTGATTTAACTTATCCAATTTTAATCAATTTGTCGTATTTTTAGCCTGCTCAACCATTTCAATACTTAGTTGGCCTTTCTCAGCTTTTTAGTACTATTTCAGCCTCTTTATTGCATTTTCATATTATTTTGGTCACTTAGTTAAACACTAGGTTGACAAAATTCTCCTCATTTTTACTAGGTTGAATTCATAAACTAAGTTGACCCTTTACTTTTTCCCCTTAGTATTAAGTCATCAAAATGGATTACTCTACTAAGTTGGTGGTAATATATTAAGTCACTAGCATGCAAAATAGACTAAGTCAACACACACCTACTAATTTGATAGTGTGGATTTCTGAAATTTTCAGCCCACTAGGTTGACTCGGTTGACTTAGTTGGTTTTTCCTGCCAACCCCTTTCATTGCCTGTAATAAATACCTTATAGCAATTATTACTTTGATCCCTTTCAACCCATTTTCCCTTTTGTTGTCTACTACCCCTAAAAAAATTCTTGAGTTCATTTTGGTTTCTATAATTTCTATAAATTATAAATTTCTATAAAACACTTAAATTTCAATAAAATATTCAAAAACAAGTTTGAAATTCTTAGTTTCCTACCTGTGCTACACTCGCTACTACAACTAAGCATCCCTCTCATCTCGGCTATCATCTTCTCATCATCCTTGCTTTATTGCCTTTTTTTTGTCTTTCATAGATCTTTTTATCTCAAACACAAGTCAAAAATAACAAAATGACTTCCCTTTCACCCTATTTAAGCTTACTTTTCATAATTTTTTACCTCTCAAATATTTATTGTTAGATTCCTTATTTTGCTCATATCTTTATTTTTAATAACCTATTTTTGAAATCATAAAATGTTATAAAACCATGACATCACAAAGAATATTTTCCACTACTATATGCCTATCCTCTATTTTTTTTTATTTTTAGATATTTTTTGCACTAATCTCTACATGTTTGCCTAATGTTATTCACATTAGACACCTTCACATCTCTTATAGTCTCCTTTATCTACAACACTAAGGTAAGTAAAGGTATGTGCTTTTCAGTTTTGTCCTTTCATTTATCTTATTTACTCCTTAATGTATTTTAATTAGCATTAGAATTATGTGTTGTCATGTTCTATTCCTAAAGTAACATCCTGTGCTACACTTATGTGACATATGATGAGCTTCGAATGAGGCATATGTGTACACATAATATTTTAAGACTTTTTTCACTTATTGAATCTCTTTATATTTTAATAACCCATCAAGTCTCAATCTCTCTAAGTTCATGCCTTAAAGGGTACACTGAGAAAGGGGTGGGCATACCATTGGTGCTTCACAAGATCATTGTCCCTTTTATCACTTGTTATATACACATTTATCTTCTTAAAACCTCATCCCTAAGCTTGTTCTTCTCTATTGCACACTTAGTCAATTTATACCTTTTGTCCCCCTTTTCCCAACTGTGATCCCCTTTTGAAGTTCATATAAATAGGTAGACTAGGTCAACTTTGTACAATTTTGGGTAAAATTCATTTAGGTTCTAGGTCAGCTCTTGGCCAAACTAGCCCATGACCTAGTGAATTCTTGTCCATAATTATGCTAGGTTAACTGGGTCGATGTTGTTGGCTGTAAATTTTTAAAGGGATTAGGGTTAAATATTATTATATATACAAGTTAATTTCACTATTATTTAGAGAATCAAAGAAGTAAGATCTATTGCACATCTACTTATATACCATTCTACTTGAGGATCAAGCTTACAATTTCATACTTTCTTTAGATATATGGATCTTATCTTGTGGAGAAGTCTTTTAGATGCATTGAAAGGTTATGTAGCATAGAGTTTATTTTTATTTATCATCCTTACATACCATAACAACCTCTTATGAATCACCTTGTTCAAGGGAAATATTCATGCTTGACGGATTCATCTTCGAATGTAAGTATTCTTGACTCTGTTCCTCCTTGTAATAGTAGATAGATATGCATTTGTACTTATATTCTATGCATTAAAATTCAATATAAATTGATGTGATTATGTATCTTATGCATGTTTAATTTTATTTTTTCTTACCCCCACTTTGTGTGACAAGCTTTGGTGAGCACCAAATTATATTTTACTTTACTTGTTATTAGTTTAGTGAATATAAAACATAGAACCTAGCTAGGGTTATTATGTGATTATGATTGATTGGAGGCTTTGGAACCCTCCCTAGCATTGTGTACTATGATAAGAGATCCCCTATTTGGGTATAATGGATTTCCATATTTGTCATGTTCCAAATTATCTAATGTATCCCCAATTGGAAGTGTATGGTATGATCTATCTCCTCTGAATTAGGATTGATTTATAGCCATTATACATTTTTTTATTGGATATAGAGACTAGTCTAACTATGTTTTCTATAGAGGAGATGATTTAGACCTTGATATACGACTAGATGTGATTATGAAATTTATCATTAATCAAATATTCTTAGGCTAATGTTATTAATTTATTTCATAAATATTTTTCTATAGACTCTTTGTTGTATCTAATTTAATTTGATTTATTAGTAAAGTAGGTTATATATTAGCTTAATTTTGTTGATATAATCACAAAAGTTTAATTTGTTTGAAACATTTTTTCCATACAGATATAAGATTATTATTTTCTCCCTTCACTTGATCTCTTTTTTAGGTTTATTCATATGATCAATCCACCTTAGTTTAAAATACCATGTGTGTGCACCCAAAATAGATTTTTAGAATCTATCTAGCTATCTGAATCTATAATTATTGAAGGTAACAAGTAGCCACAATGCCTTTTTGGTCATTGCATCTATATTTTATTAATAAAACTAATAATCATAATTGATTCCTTGAAGTGTTAGTAACTGATCCTAAAATGAGAGTGTGAAAACCCATTGTCTTTTGTGTGCATGGAACCCACATTAACAAAAATGTCTATTACCAACAAATGGGATGAGAAATTGACCTAAAATATAGGTCTCCAATAACAATGGATTATTTCAAATGTTGTTTTAGCTAAAAAAATATAACACTTAGATGACCATATTATGAATAAAAACTTGTCAAAATTTTGGAATCATACGGCCAAAAATGGTAGATGTTAAACATGTCTTATGAAGTGTAGATATATTTTTATGAAAACTTATATTGATGTTTGAAGCAATGGTTAAAATTTAATCTTGGTTGTTTTATTTAATATAATTCATTCTCTATATATGGTTTTTTTTTTAATTCTCACATTTATGATGTGACTGATTCCATCATATTTATTGCACTTATGTTGAAATTGGTTTAGGACTATCTAACAAATTCACTAGTTATATTACCTCCTATGCCAGTGAAACCATTCCTTCTATTCCTATCAGTAATAGATCAAGCCCTAGGGGAACTTCTATCTCAAAATGATGAAAATGGAAAAGAGCATGCCATATACTATCTAAGCCATACATTAGTAGCGTATGAACATAATTATACACCCATTAAAAACCCTTGTTTATCTATGGTCTTTGTAGTTAAAAAACTATGACATTACATGTTAAATAATAAGATAATGGTCATTTAAAAATTATATCCACTCAAGTGTCGACTATCTAAAATAATGATACAAGGCCACATGCCTAAATGGATCATGTTTTGTAGTGAGTTTGAGATAGAATATAAGAACCAGAAAGCCATCAAAGGGTAAGTTCATGTAGACAAACTTAATGAATCACCCTTAAAGACATAAAAACACTAACATTCTAATTTATTAACAAATAAATAATGACCATCATTGGAACACCTCTTGAAGAGTAGCATTGTAAGTTGTATTTTGATGGATCATTCACAACACATGGATTAGCAGTAAGCCTTTTATTTATAACACCATAGGGGGATCTAATTCTTAAGTTATTCAAAATAAGCTTTCCTTATACCAACAACATGGCTGAATATGAAGCACTCATTTTAGGGATTCAATAGGTAGTATAATGGATCATATCTCATCTAAAGGTTTATGGTGATTCATAGTTAATCATCAATCAGGCTATAGACTAATGATGATAAGTTGGTTCCCTATAAGGCCATGGTCGACAATCTTAAGTAGTATATTGCTAATATCCAATTTGAACATAGACCAAGGTAAATTAAAAAAATATTAGATGAAATAGCCACCATTAGGTCACTCATTCAACATACAAACATGGAAAAAGACTAACAATTTCTCATTGAAAATCTACTAGTGCCAAATCATGAACCATCAAACATCACCATGATCTATGATATGGTTGGTCCCTAATCTACTTGGTATTTAGACCTTTAAACTTACCTCTATGATCATATTATACCACCTAACTTATCCTAAAAAAAATTTGAGGCCTTCATCCACAATGTCTAATGTTATACCTTACTCAGACCAACCCTATATCACCCTAATTTTGATGGAAATCTACTTCATTTTTTACCTTTGGCATAATATATACTATAATTATGGGAATTTTATGAAGGGGTATGTGGAGCCCATCCTAGTGGAGATGCCTTGTCCAAAAATCTCTTATGTATTGGATACTATTACCCAATAATGGATGTAGATGTAGTTGCATATGTGAAAAGATGTGATAAATGTCAACAACATACTAATTTGATTCATTCCCTAGCCAATACTCTAAAACTGATGTTAATACTAAGTCCATTTCCTACATGGGGCCTCAATATCATTGGGAAGATAAACCCCACCTCATCTAATTACCATACACATATCCCTACCACAACCTAATACTTAGCTAAGTAGGTTGAAGTTATACCCCTCACTTATGTGATTGGAAAGCAAATTTCCAAATTCATATTCAACCATCTCATCTACTACTACGGTATCCATTCTGATATTATCTAATAATAGAGGATCATTTAAGAATGATGATGTTGAATCACTATGTGTTGAATACAATATCACTCAAAAGATTTCCATGGCATATTACCCTTAAGGTAATGGCCAAGTAGAAGCATCAAACAAAACCATTGTCAACATCCTTAAAAATATTATTAGTGATGTCAATTATAATTAGAAATTATAAATATTTCACACCCTTTGGGCATACCATACCAACCACCACACTCGCATAGGTGCCACTCCATACTCACTTTTTTATGGTACTAAAGCAATTATTCCCATTGAGGTCGAGTTACCTTCATTATGTATCTCTTTATAACATGTCCTAGATGATGAAAACTATTGAGTATCTCACCTAAAAATTTGAAGTTACTTGATGAGAAATACTTGGCCTTAGTAAATAACCTTCAAGCATATCAGAATCAACTTTGTGACCACTATAATTTTTTCAACAAACATAGAGACTTTAAACTTGGTGATCTTATCCTTAAAGAAAACCAAAATAATACCATTATCAAGAAGAATCATAAAGGCAAGTTCAAACCTAATTGGGTAGGTTCCTTCATCATTTGTATAGACTATGATATAGGAGCATACAAAATCACAACACCATATAGAGATGAAATTGATGAGACTATGAAAATTATACACCTTATGTGTTACTACACTTGAGTAACTTAGTGTATTGTCTATGAGGATTGTTTCAAGTTGTATCATATTAACAATATTCTTCATGTACTATATCATTCTACTATTATATCATCCTATCAATCTACCATCTAATCACTTTGCCTATCAATTATCCATCTTATCATTTTGATCTATCAACTTAAATTTTTTTATCACTCCCCACCTATCCCTTTGGACCTTGGTTCATCCATTTGTTTCAAAAATTCAACAAGAAAAATCAGATCAATTTCAGTAGTTGTTTGAAGAATTCCAAAGAAAGGTAGTATATTGAAGTAGTATGATATAAGTTTTGGTAGTTGTATCCTTCATTTATTGTTACATTCTAATCATGTTTGTTTATGTGATCTTAACGATATCTTCCTACATGGATAAATCAGTGTCTCACTAATCTTGCTACTAATTATAACCTCATATGGGAAAATTAGTACAATTTATCTAATTCATTATATCCTAGTTATAACCATCTATGGGAAAACTAGGGGAAACACTTATTTATTGTGCCTTAACATACTGACTAGAAATTTATATTATCATAGTATACCATCATACCAACTATACCTATTTTGTTTGAATTAGTTGTTACACTAGTCAGAACTCTCTATTGTAAGGTAGAAGTACTATGATCTAAAGCCATTTTGGGACTATGTGAGCCATGATCAATACTTCTTGAGGTTAGCTTAGTCCCCTTTTTCCATTATGCTCTTATTATTTTGAGAGCATCCTTTTAAGTTTTTCACCATCTTGCCATTTTGTGAACATCCTTTCAAATTTTCCATGCTCTCATCATTTTATGAGCTTGGAACTATTTAGTATCTCATCAATCTCAATTGAGTTGAGATACTCCAAAATTCTAAAAACTTTTGAAAATCAAGTTAGAAAAACTAAAATCATTGACCACTTCTTTGGCTTAAGGATTTTGGTAACTCTAAGTCACAATAAATCATTTGTCACTTAGTTTCCCCATCCTTTTTGGCCTTGTATCCCATGCTCTCATTATTTTATGAGTTCATTCCTATTCTTCTATCATATCCATCATGTTTTTTTTCCATCATCATTTTATTCTATCCCATTTTCTAGGAGAACTACATTTAACCTAAAGTTTTTTTAGATCATCATATCCATGGAACTATGTAAGAAGTGTCCACTTGCCTAGTGTATATAGAGATAGGTAGGCCACCCCTTCCTTTTCTTTTATTCCCCATATTTTTTGTTTGTTTAGTTATTTCCTATTTTATATGGGTAATATTTGACATTTTATTTATTTTACGTTGTTTGTACTAACATTCTGACTAACTATTATTTATTTCTTACTTTATTTATGTTTTTTTTGGTTGTTTATTTGTTTGCCTATTTATTTGTTTTAAGTATTATTTCCTTGATTTAGGTATATGTGTGTTAATTATGTGATTCCTTGCACATTTATTATTGAATCCATCCATATTTACATGTCAACATTATCATCATGGTTTTTATCATTAGTGCATTATTTTAAATTGAGTATTGGATATCAGGAGTTAGTCATTATGCTTATTTTAGCCAAGTCCTCATGGCGTTCTATCATGATGCATACTATTATGTGTTATATAAAAAATTATCTTTGATAAGTCTACACAATAATGTAACATCGATATCTCCTTGGTACCAACACCAGTGATAATCCCAATCATATCCTAAATAGAGTAATTAAACAACAAAATAATTTTAACCTTTGTTTGTTCAAATGACCATTTCCTTACTAACATGTCCCAATTCATCTTTATCCTATGTATCAATTTGTCATCATTTTTATCATCATCATTTCCTAGCATGTTTGCCACTATCATGATACTAATGATTATGATTGCCTATGGACAAATCATTGTACACCATCCCACTTGCATTCTCAATGATTTTAACTACCTTTAGACAAATCATTATGTTATCACTAATTTGAGGTTTAATTATTATAACTACTTTTGGGAAAATCATTCACTTTCTTCTACCCAACTAGGGCATGTTTTATCCTATTTTTAATCCTAACTAGGGAAGCTCTATATTCTCAATTCTTATAATCTCCTTTGGGAAAATCATTGTGTTATCATACCATGCTTTCCACTATTGGGGTAAAAATTTTATAACCACCTTTAGGAAAACCATTTTACTCCATCCCACCTACATTATCAATAATTTTAACCATTTTGTGCAAATTATTGTGTTGTCACTACATCACTTTTCATTTATTTGGTCCACTCATTTCCTTATTTTCAGAGATATTTTGTTGACCCTTTTGCCAACTACTCCTTAAAGAGGTAACCCTAAAATTAATCCATTTCCATTTAATTCATAAGCACAAATAATATTTTTATTCTTTGATATGATGTTACTATGCTTATAGCTTATAAAACCTTCCTAAATAGGGGCAAACTATATACACCTAAAAGTGGCCACCAATGGCTTTATACCTAATTGTAGATCAATTATTACCAACCATTGAACACCTAGCCTAAGAATTTATAAATGTCTCAAATTTGGCTTCGTAACATGCAATTAAATCAATTTGGCTTATAAAAAAATTAAATGGGATCAAATGTCCAAACCAATTAAATCAAAACATGGAAAATATTCAAAAGCCATAAAAGAAATTAATTAACATGCAAATCCTAATCAAGTCCTAATTGAATTCATCCTTGGGAAATTAAATGAATTATCAAAAAGGAAATTAAAAATCAAATACTATCTTAGGTTTTCATCATTATCTTTTGTGAGTTGTTAAAAATCTAAAATATCTCAAAGCACACCTATTCCATGTTAATCATGAGGTTTGGATACCTTTTAACTCTACTAGAGTTAATTAAGAAAACCTAGGTTATGATTTAACTCATTATAATTTGTTTTAAAAACCTATAAATACAATCATTTTCCTCTCCATTTGGAGATATTGGACATAGTAATGGTATAATGTAGGATTTAGGGCATGCAGTACATACATAGTGTTATAATGTCAAAATTGAGCCAATCAAAGCCATTTTCAATCCATATCAAAGCCAAAGCCATGTGAACCATGGTTCCAATACTTGATGTTGATATCCAAGCACCATTGATGAAGAATTCTTGAGCACAATATGAACAAGCCAAACAAATAAACCTCTTGGAGCATTCAAAGAATTGGTAAGGAATTATGTGAGTTGTTTCTAGTTTTAGTTAAGATTTTTTTATTTGTGTTTTTTCACCATGCTCCACCCTTTTATATAGGAAATATAGTGTTATGCATGTTAGAGTGTCTATTTTTCATCTTTATTTCATTTTTATTATAAATCTAACATATAATCTAACCACCCTTTTTGGATTCCTTGATCACAATGTCTATCTACTTAACTGTCTATAGTGCAGGCACATGGGACACATCTCATGCTACCACCTCTTTTAATAAGGTAATGATCATTAACCACATGCAGTAACCCAACTAATTGATACATCAAAAACCTCTCATATATCCATGCACTCAATAAAATAATAAGCCCCATGGTATTCTACCCTCTTGACAACATCATATATATATATATATATATATATATATATATATATATATATATATATATATATATATATGCTGGACCCAAATAATATAACCTAAATCATATAATACCTCATTCTTTGATATAGTATAACATAAGGCTATCACATATAGTGCTACCTTATCTTCTGACTTATGACACATGACAATTGTTGTCACAAGTCCTATAACTACCTTTTAGATATATAGAATTTGAGATGTATAAATGTCAAATATGTTAACTCTCAACCTAGGATATATCCTATCTAAACCCATCACCCACATGGCTAAGGTTATCCTCTCCTCTTGTCCATCTCGCACTCATGTAATCATAGACATAACTCCTATTGGTAATCCAAGAATCACATGCACATCATCTAGGGTGATACCCACCTCAATGGTATCCCCATCCACTTCCCATCTAAATGTGTTAGTCAATCATTCATAGGCTCCCAAGAATATGACTATTAGATCAAAACTCATCGAGACTCTAAACATATCTACAATCCTTCCTAGACCTAATATAACCAATCTCGATTGATCCTTATCTATCAATAATTCCAAGAGGTATGGGAGCCATGTCGTATCCACCAAGAACCAAAATCTTAGATGTCCCTACAACCATAAAATAATAAAATATTTATTAAATCCTCCATGTCATTTATAATAAAAATAAATTCTTTTTAAATATCAATAAAAATAAGAATAATTTACTTTAATTTATCCATTTTTAATTAATTTGACCTATTTTTAGACTACTTAGTCAGCCATTCTGGGCCTTTTTCATATTATTTTGGCTTCTTTCATACATTTTTTACTATTTTCATCGCTTAGTCAAACACTAGGTTAACTAAATTTTCCTCATTTTGACTAGGATGTATTCATAAACTAAGTTGACCCTTTACTTTTCCCCCCTTAGTATTAAGTCATTAGAGTGGATTACTCTACTAAGTTGGTGGTAATATACTATGTTAGTAGCATGCAAAATAGACTAAGTCAACGCACACCTAATAATTTGATAATGTGGATTTCACAAATTTTCAACCTAATAGGTTGACCTACTTGGTTTTATCTACCAACCCCTTTTATTTCCTATAATAAATTCTTTTTGGTAGTTATTACTCTAATCCCTTTCAACCCATTTTACTTTTTGGTGTCTACTACCCCGAAAAAATTCTCAAGTTCATTTTGGTTCCTATAATTTCTATAAATTATAAATTTCTATAAAACACTTAAATTTAAATAAAATATTCAAAAACAAGTTTTAAATTCTTAGTTGGCTACTTATGTTGCACCTATTACTACAGCTAGGCATCCCTTTCATCTTGGCTATCATCTCTTCATCATCTTAGATGTATTGCCTTAATTTGGTCTCTTAGAGCTCTTTTTCTCTCACACACAAGTCAAAAATAATAAAGTGACTTCCATTTCACCCTATTTAAACTTGATTTTTATAATTCTTTACCTCTCAAATATTTACTATCAGATTCCTTATTTTTCTTATATGTTTTTTCTACTAACCCATTTTTGAAACCATAAAATGTTCTAAAATCATGACATCATAGAGAATATTTTCCACTACTATATGCCTATCTTCCAAATTTTTACATTTTTGGCTATTTTTTGTACTAATCTCTACAAGTGCATCTAATGTTCTTCAAATTAGACACCTTCACATATTTTGTAGTCTCCTTTATCTACAACACTAAGATAAGTAAAGGTATGTGTTTTTCAATTTTATCCTTTAATTTATCTTATTTTCTCTTTAGTGCATTTTAATTAGCATTAGAATTATGTGTCATCATGTTTTATTCTTGAAGCACCATCTTGTCTTACACTTATGGGACACGTGATGAGCTTCAAGTGAGGCATATATATACATATGATATTTTTAAACATTTATCACTTATTGACTCTCTTTATATTTAAATAACCCATAAAGTCTCAATATCTCTGAGATTATACCTTAAGGGGTGCACCAAGAAAGGGGTGGGCAGACTATTGGTGCTTCACAAGATTATTGTCCCGTTTACCACTTGTTATATACACACCTATTTTCTTAAAAACTCATCCCTAAGATTTTTCTTCTCTATTACACACTCAATCATTTTATACCTTTTGTCCCCTTTTTCCTAACCTTGATCCCCTTTTTACTATTCATAGAACTAGGTAGATTGGATCAACCTTGTATAGTTTTTGGTAAAATTCATTTAGGTTCTAGGCCAGCTCTTGGCCAAACTAGCCCATGACCTAGTGAATTCTTGTCCATAATTGTGCTAGGTCAACTAGGTCCACCTTATTAGCTGTAAATTTTGAAAGGGCTTAGGGTTAAATTTACTTATATATACAAGTTAATTTTTCTATTATTTAGATAAGAGAATAAGAAGTAAGATCTATTGTACATATGCTTATACAGCATTATACATGAGGATCAAGCTTATGGTTTCATAATTTATTTAGATATACACATATTATATTGTGGAGAAGTCTTTTAGATGCATTGATAAGTTATTGGAAAGAAAATTTCCAAATTCATATTCTACCATCTCATCTACTGCTATGGTATCCATTTTGATATTATATTTGATAATGGAGGATCATTTAAGAACAATGATGTTGAATTACTGTGTGTTGACTACAATATTACTCAACATTTTCCATATTATATTACCCTCAAGGTAATGGCCAAGTAGAAGCATGAAACTAAACCATTGTCAATATCCTTAAAAATATTTTCAATGATGTCAGCCATGATTGGATTTTACAAATATTTCACACCCTTTGGGAATACCATACCAACCACCACACTACCATAGTTTCCACTCCATACTCACTTGTTTATGGTACTAAATCCATTCTTCCCATTGAGGTCAAGTTGCCTTCATTATCTATCTCTTTATAACATGTCCTGGATGACAAAAAATATCAAGTAGCTCACCTAAAAGAGTAGGAGTTACTTGATGATAAATGTTTGGCCATAGTAAATCACCTTCAAGCATATCAAAATCAAATTTTTGACCACTATAATTGGTGAATCAAACATAGAGAGTTTAAACTTGGTGATCTTATCCTCAAAGAGAACCAAAAGAATACCATGATTGATAAGAAGCATAAATTCAAGTTCAAACCTAACTAGGTAGGTTCCTTCATCATTTTTATAGACTATGGTGTAGGATCATATAAAATTACCACACTACATGGAGATGAACTTGATGAGATTGTTAACATTATACACCTCAAGTGTTACTATGCTTGAGTAACTTACTGTATTTTCTATGAGGATTGTTTCAAGTTATATCACATTATCAATATTCTTCTTTTTACTATATCATTATGATATTCTATCATCCTATCAGTCTACCATCTAATCACTTTGCCTATCACTTATCCATACTATCATTCTAATCGATTAACTTAACATATTTTGATCACTCCATACCTATCCATTTTGACATTGGTTCATCCATTTGTTTCACATTTTCAGCATGAAGAATCAGATCAGTTTGAGTAGTTGTTTCAAGAATTCTAGACAAAGGCAATATTTTGGAGCAATATGATATAAGTTTTGGTAGTTGCATCCTTCATTTCTTATTTCATTGTAATCATGTTTTTTTATGTGATCCTAATTATATCCACCTATAAGGGAGAATCAGTGTCCCACTGATCTTGTTACTAATTATAACCTCCTACGGGAAAATTAGTATCATTGATCTGATTCATTGTATCCTAGTTATAAAAAACCATGGGAAAACTAGGGGAAACATTTGTTTATTGTGCCTTAATATACCAACTTGCCATTTCTATTATCATACAATACCATCATACTGACTATGCCTATTTTATTTGAAATGGCTACTACACAATCATATTTATTCATTTTAAGGTAGAACTAATATTCTCTAAGGCTATTTTGGGACTATGTTGGCCATGCTCAATACTTTTTGAGGTCAGCTCAGTCCCCCTCTTCTATTATGATCTTGTTATTTTGTGAGTATCATTTCAATTTTTCCACACTCTTTCCATTTTGTGAGCATCCTTTCAAATTTTCCATCCTCTCACTAGTTTACAAGCTTGGGCTTATTTAGTATCTCATCATTCTCAATTGATTTGAGATATTCTAAAATTCCAAAAACATTTGAAAATTGAGTTATAAAAACTAAAATAATTGACCACTTCTTTGCCTTAAGGATTTTAGGAACTCTAAGTCATAATAAATCACTTGTCACTTAGTTTCCCCATCTTTTTTAGAATTTTATTCCATGCTCTTACTATTTTACATTTTCATTCTTTATTTTATCATATCCATCATGTTTGCTTTCTATCATCATATTCTATCCCATTTTCTACGAGAACTACATTCGACCTAAAGTTTTTTTGGATCATCATATCCATAGAACTATGTAAGAAGTTTCTACTTTTCTAGTGTATATGGAGATAGGTAGGCCACCCCTTCATTTTATTCTATTCCCCCATCTTGTTTTTTTGTTTAGTTGTTGCCTATTTTCTAGGGGCAATGTTTGTCATCTTGTTTGTGTTGCATTATTTATACTAACATTGACTAACCATTGTTTATTTCTTAGTTTCTTTATGTTTTATTTCTTTGTTTATGTGCCTATTTATTTTCTTTAAGTATTGTTTCCTTGATTTAAGTCTATGTGCATTCATTAGGTGATTCATTACACACTTATTCTTGAATCCATCCATATTCACACATCAACGTTATCATCATGGTTTTCATCATTAGTACATTATTTTCAATTGAGTATTGGATATCAAGATTCAGACCATGTGCATATTTTATCAAAGTCCTCATGGTGTTATATCATGATGCCTACTATCACATGTTATAGAAAAAATTATCTTTGAGAAGTCTACACAACAATGCAACATCGATATCTCCTTGGTACCAACGCTAGTGACAATCCCAATCATATCCTAAATAGAGTATCAAATAACAAAATAATTTTAAAATTTGTTAGTTCAAATGAGCATCTCCTTACTAAAATGTCCCAATTCATCTTTATCCTCTATATTAATTTATCATCATCATTTCTTAGCATGTTTGCCACTATCATGATACTAATTATTATGACTACCTATGGACAAAGCATTGTACACCATCCCACTTTCATTCTCAATGATTTTAACCACCTCTGGAAAAATCATTGTTGTGTCACCAATTTGAGGGTTAATTATTATAATTACCTTTGGGAAAATCATTCACTTTCTTCTGCCCAACTAGGTCATCTTTTATCCTATTTTTGGTCCTAACTAGGGTAGCTCTATATTCTCAATGATTATAATAACCTTTGGGAAAATCATTGTGTTATCATACCATGCTTTCCAATATTTAGGTATAATGATTATAACCATATTTTGGCAAACCATTTTACTCCATCCCACCTACATTCTTAATAATTTTCACCATTTTTGGCAAATTATTATCTTATCACCACATCACTTTACATTTATTTCATCCACTCATTTCCTTCTTTTGAGGGACTATTTGATGACCCCTTTGCCAACTTCTCCCTTAAGTGGTCACCCTAAAATTAATCCATTTCCATTTAATTCTTAAGCACACAAAACATTTTTATTCTTTGATATGATTTTACTATGCTTACAAGTTACAAAACCTTCCTACACAGGGGCAAACTGTAGACACCTAAAAGTGGCCACCAATGGATTTATACCTGACTGTAGATCAATTCTTTTCAACCATTGAACATATAGCCTAAGAATTTATAAATGTCTCAAATTTGACTTTATAACATGCAATTAAATCAATTTGACTTATAAAATAATTAAATGGGATCAAATGCCCAAATCAATTAAATCAAAACTTGAAAAATATTCAAAAGCCATAAAAGGAATTAATTAACATGCAAATATTTATCAAGTCCTAATTGAATTCATCCTTGAAAAATAAAATGAATTGTCAAAAAAGAAATTAAAAATCAAAGAATATCTTCAGTTTTCATAATTATCTTTTATGAGTTATCCAAAATCCAAAATATCTCAAATCATGCCTATTTCATGCTAACCATGAGGTTTAGATACCTTTTAACTCTACTCTAGTTAATTAAGAAAACCTAGGTTAGGATTTAACTCATTCCATGTTGATTTTAAAACATATAAATATAAGTATTTTCCTTTCCATTTGGAGAGCTTGGACTTAGTAATGTTATATTATGGGATTTAGGGCATGAAGCAAATACATAGTGTTATAATGCCAAAATTGAGCCAATCCAAGCCATTTTTAATCCATATAAAATCCAAAATGAAATGAACCATGGTTCCAAGATGAGATGGAGATAGCCAAGCCCCATTGATGAAGACTTCTTGAGCATAATCTGAGCAAGCCAAATAAAGAAACCTCTTGGAACATTCAAGGAATTGGTAAGGAATTATGTGAGTTCTTTCCACTTTTAATTATGCTTTGTTAATTTGTTTTTCTTCACCATGATCCTCCACTTAATCTATTAAAAATATTGTTATACATGTTAGTGTGTTTATTTTTCATCTTGATTTCATTTTCATTATGAAGCTAACATATGATCTAACCACCCTTTTTGGATTCCTTGATCACAATGTCTACCCACCTAACTATCTATAGTGTAGGCATATGGGTCACATCTCATGCTACTTGATCCTGCTACCACCTCTATACCTAAGGAAAATGATCATTGACCACATGGGGTAACCGAGCTAGATGATACATCAAAAACCTCTCATATATCTAAGCCCTCAGTAAAATAATAGGCCCCATGGTCTTTTACCCTCTGACAACATCCAATACATATAATGTATAAGATGGACCCAGATGATAGAACCTAAATCATATAGTACTACATGCTCTGATATAGTCTAGCATAAGGCTATCACATATAGTGGTACCTTACCATCGAACTTGTGACACAAGACATGTGTTATCATAGGTCCTCTAACTACCTTTCAGATATCTAGAATTTGAGATGTATAAATTTCAAATAGGATAACTCTCAACTTGGGATATATCTTATCTAACCCCATCACCCACACGGCTAAGGTTTTCCTCTCCTCTTGTCCATTTGGCACTCTTGTAATCATAGGCATACCTCCTATTAGTTATCCAAGAATTATATGGAAATCTTCTAGGGTGATACCCACCTCAATGGTATCCCCATCCACTTCCCATATAAATGTGTTAGTAAATTGTTCACAGGATCCTAAGAACATGACTATTAGATCAAAACTCATCGAGACTCTACACATATCTACAATCCCTCTTATACCTAATATAACCAATCTAATTGATCCTTATCTTTCAATATTTAGAAGAGGTCTAGGAGCCATGTCACATCCACTAAGTACCACAAACTTAGATGGCCCTAAAACCATAAAATAACAAAATATGTATTAAATCCTCCATGTCATTTATAATCAAAATACATTATTTTCAAATTTTAACAAAAACAAGCCTAATTTTCTTTATTTTATCCATTTTTAATTAATTTGACCTATTTTTAGCTTACTCATCCATTTCAATACTTGGTTAGCCATTTTGGGCCATTTTAGTACTATTTTGGCCTCTTTCATGCATTTTTGTACTATTTTGGTCACTTAGTCAAACACTAGGTTGACCAAATCTTCTTATTTTTTACTAGGTTAAATTCATAAACTAATTTGAATGTTTACTTTTCCCACCTTAGTACTAAGTCATCAGAGTGGATTACTTTACTATGTTGGTGGTAATATACTAAGTTAGTAGCATGCAAAATATTCTAAGTCAACACACACCTACTAATTTGACAGTGTGTATTTCACAAATTTTTAGCCCACTAGATCAACTAGGTTGACCTAGTTGATTTTATCTGCCAACCCCTTTCATTGCCTATAATAAATGTCTTCTAACAATTTTTACTTCAATTTATTTCAATCCATTTTCCCTTTTGGTGTCTACTACCCCTAAAAAATTTCTTAAGTTCATTTTTGTTCCTAGAATTTATATAAATTATAAATTTCTATAAAACACATAAATTTCATAAAATATTCAAAAAAAAAATTAAAATTCTTTGTTGCCTACCTATTTGCACCCACTACCATAGCTAGGCATCAATCTCATCTTAGCTATTATCTCCTCATCATCTTAGATTTATTGCCTTCGTTTGGTCACTCAGATCTCTTTTTCTCTCACACACAAGTCAAAAATAACAAAATGACTTCCATTTCACCCTATTTATACTTATTTTTCATAATTATTTACCTCTCAAATATTTACTATCAGATTCTTTGTTTTTCTCATAGCTTTGTTTTTACTATCCCATTTTTGAAACCATAAAATTTTCTAAAATCATGACATCACAGAGAATATTTTCCACTACTATATGCCTATCTTCTATTTTTTTTTATTTTTGGCTATTTTGTGCACTAATCTCTATAAGTTCACCTAATGTTCTTCACATTAGACACCTTCACATCTCTACAGTCTCCTTTATCTACAACACTAAGGTAAGTAAAGGTATGTGTTTCTTAATTTTTTCCTTTCATTTATCTTATTTTCTACTTAATGAATTTTACATAGCATTAGAATTATGTGTTGTCATGTTCTATCCTAAAGCACCATCCCATGCTACACTTATGTGACAGGTGATGAGCTTCAAGTGAGGCATATGTATACACATAATATTTTTAAACTTTTATCACTTACTGACTTTGTTTATATTTCAATAGCCCACCAAGTCTCAATCTCACTAGGTGAATTCCTTAAGGGGTGTATCAATAAAGGGGTGGGTAGACCATTAGTGCCTCATTATTGTCCCTTTTACCACTTGTTATATACACACTTATCTTTTTAAAACCTCATTCTTAAACTTGTTCTTCTCTATTTCACACTTAGTCATTTTATACCTTTTGTCCCCCTTTTCGTAACCTTGATCCCCTTTCAACTATTTATAGAACTAGGTAGACTACAACAACCTTGTACAGTTTTGGGTAAAATTCATTTGGGGTCTATCTCAATTCTTTGTTGAACTAGCTTGTGACCTAGTGAATTCTTGTCCATAATTGTGTTAAGTTGACTAGGTCAACCTTGTTGGCTAGAAATTTTTTAAGGGTTTAGGATTAAATCCACATATATATACAATTTAATTTCACTATTATTTAGAGAAGAGAAGAATCAGTTAGAGCTATTTTTCATCTTCTTATACACCATTCTACTTGATGATCAAGCTTAGGGTTTCATACTTTATTTAGATATATATATCTTATCTTGTGAAGTGTTTTAGATGCATTGATAGGTTATTTAGCCTAGAGTTGATTTGTCTTTGTCATCCTTACATACCATAAAAACCTCTTGTAAATAACCTTGGCCAAGGGAGAGATTGAGCCTTGATGGGTTCATCTTAAAAGGTAAGTTTTCTTAACTCTATTCCTCCTTTGTAATAGTATATAGATATGCATATTTACTTATCTTCCATGTATTAAGATTCCATATACATTGATGTGAGTATATGTCTCTTATGCATGTTTAATTTTATTTTTTATTACCCCCACTTTATGACACAAGCTTTGGTGAGCACTACATTAGATTTTACTTTAATTTTTATTAGTTTAGTGAATGTAAAACATAGAACCTAACTAGGGTTATTGCATAATTATGATTGATTGGAGGGTTTGGAACCCTCCCTAGCATTGTGTATTGTGATAAGAGATCCCCTAATTAGGTGTAATGGATTTCCGTATTAGTCATATTCCCAATTATATAATGTATCCCCAATTACAAGTGTATGGTATGATTTGTTTTCTCTCAATTATGATTGATTTATAGACATTATGCATTTTTTGATTGCATACAAAGACTAGTCTAATTATTTTTTCCACAAAGGTGATGATTTAGAATTTTATATATGATTAGATGTGATTATGAAATTTATCATTAATCAAATATTTTTAGACTAATGTTATTAAATTTATTTCAAAAATGTTTTTCCATATACTCTTTCTTATATCTAATTTAATCCAATTTATTAGTAAAGTAGGTTATATATTAGCTTAATTTTTATTATCTAATCACAAAAGTTTAATTTTATTGAAATATTTATTCCATGTAGATATAAGATTATTATTTTATCCCTTCCCTTGATCTCTTTCTTAGGTTGATACATCTGATCAATCCACCTTAGTTTAGAATAACATGTGCGTACACCCATAATTGATTTTTTAGTCTGTCCAACTATCTAAATATAGAATTATTGAAGGTAACAAGTAACCAAAATGCCTTTATGGTCATTTCACCTCTTTTTTATTAATAAAAATAATATTCATAATTGATTCCTTGGATTTTTAGTCATTATCTTAAAATGAGAAGGTGAAAACCCATTGTCTTTTATGTGCATGGAACCCACATTAACAAAAATGTCCATTATCCACAAATGGGATGAGAACTTCACCTAAAAACTAGGTCTCCACTAACAAGGGAAGATGTAAAATTTTGTTTTATCTAAAAAATATAACACTTAAATTAACATATTATTCATAAAAACTTGTCAAAATTTTCGAATCATACAGCCAAAAATGGTGGATGTTAAACATGTTTTATGAAGGGTAGATATATTTTTATGAAAACTTGTATTGATGTTTGAAACAATGGTTACAATTTAATTATGGTTATTTTATTTAATATACTTCATTATATATATATATATATATATATATATATGTATATGTATATGTATGTATGTATATGTATATGTATGTATGTATATGGTTTTTTGATTTTATGCTCAAATTTTTGTGTTCACATTTATGATATGTGTGATTCCACAATATTTATTTCACTTATGTTGAAATTGGTGTAGGACTATCTTATGAATACACCAATTCTATTACCTCTTATGCCAGGGAAACCATTCCTTCTATACCTATTAGTAATAAATCAAGCCCTAGGTTCACTTCTATCTCAACACAATGACAATGGAAAAGAGCATGCCATATACTATCTAAGCCATACATTGGTAGTGTATGAACATAATTATACACCCATTTAAAAACCCTATTTATCTATGGTCTTTGTATTCTAAAAACTATGACATTAAATGTTTAATAATAAGACCATGGTCATTTCAAAAGTAGATACACTCAAGTATCTACTATCCAAAATAATGATACAAGGCCACATGGCCTAATGGATCATATTTCTTAGTGATTTTGAGATAGAATACTAGTGTTATGGTAAGTTTATGAAGGGGTATGTGGATCAGACCTTAGTAGGGACATCTTGTCAAAAAACATCTTGCATAATGGGATCTATTGGCCAATAATGGATGCATATGTAGTTGAATATGTCAAAAGATGTGATACATGTCAATGATATGCTAATTTAATTCATTCCCTAGCCAAGACTCTAGAACCAATGTTAGCACTAAATATCATGGGGCCCATGTAGCCTTGGTTATCAACATCCTTAAAAATATTGTCAATGATGCCAACCATGATTGACACTTATAAATGTTTCAAACCATTTGGGAATACCATAACAACCACTACGCTCTTACAAGTGCCACTCCATACTCACTTTTTTGTGGTATTTAATCCATTCTTCCCATTGAGGTCAAGTTACCTTCATTATGCATCTCTTTATAGCATGTCCTAGATGACAAAAACTATCGATTAACTCACTTGCAAGAGTTGGAGTTACTTGATGAGAAATGCTTGGCCATATTAAATCACCTTCAAGTATATAAAAATAAACTTTGTGACCACTAAAATTAGTGCATCAAATGTATAGACTTTAATCTTGGTGATCTTGTCCTCAATGAGAACTAAAAGAATACCATGATCAAGAAGAAGCATAAAGGCATGTTCAAACCTAACTGGGTAGGTTCCTTCGTCATTTTTATAGACTATGGTGTAGGAGCATACAAAATCACCACACCAAATAGAGATGAACTTGATGAGACTATGAACATTATACACCTCAAGTATTATTACGCTTGAGTAACTTAGTGTATTATCTATGAGGATTGTTTCAATTTATATCATATTATTAATATTCTTCATTGTACTATATCATTCTACTATTATATCATTCTATCATTCTACCATATAATCACTTTGCCTATTTATTATTCATCCTATCATTATGATCTATCAACTTAAGATGTTTTGATCACTCCCCACCTATCCATTTTGACTTTGGTTTATCCATTTGTTTCACATTTTTAGCATAAAGAATCAGATCAGTTTCAGTAGTTACAAGAATTCTAGACAAAGGTAGTTATTTGGAGTAGTATGATATAAGTTTTGGTAGTTTCATCCTTCATTTCTTGTTTCAATCACATTTTTTTATGTGATCCTAATTATATCTACCTACAGGGGCAAATCAATGTCTCATTGGTCTTGCTACTAATATAACCTCCTATGGAAAAATTAGTATCATTGATGTGATTCATTGTATCCTAGTTATAACCACCTATGGAAAAACTATGGTAAACATTTGTTTATTATGCCTTAACATACCAAATTAACATTTCTATTGTCATATTCTACCATCATACCAACTGTACCTATTTTTTTTGAATTGGTTACTACCCTAGTCAGATTTCTTCATTGTAAGGTAGAATTACTATGACCCAAGGCCATTTTGGGACTATGTGGGCCATGATCAATACTTTTTGAGGTTAGATTAGTCCCCCTTTTCCATTATTTTCTCATTATTTTTCAAGGATCCTTTCATGTTTTCCACACTCTTTCCATTTTGTGAGCATCCTTTCAAGTTTTACATGCTCTCATCATTTCAAAAGCTTAGACCTATTTAGTATCTCATCATTATTTATTGAGTTGAGATACTCCAAAATTCCAAAAACATTTGAATATTAATTTAGAAAAATTAAAATCTTTGACCACTTCTTTGCCTTAAGGATTTTGGGAACCTTAAGTCACAATAAATCACTTGTCATTTAGTTTCCCCATAATTTTTTGGCATTTTATCCCATGGTATCACCATTTTACCATTCCTATTTTTCTATCATATCCATCATGTTTATTTTCTATCATCATATCCTATCCCAGTTTCAAGGAGAACTACATTCGACCTAATGTTTTTTGGATCATTATATCCATGGAACTATGTAAGAATTGTCCACTAGCCTAGTGTATATGGAGATATGTAGGCCTCCCCTTCATTTTATTATATTCACCCATCTTGTTTGTTTGTTTAGTTGTCACCTATTTTCTAGGGGAAATGTTTTCCACCTTGTTTGTGTTGCATTATTTGTATGAACATTGTGACTAACCATTATTTATTTCTTAGTTTCTTTATGTTTTATTTATTTATTTGTGTGCCTATTTATTTTCTATAAGTATTGTTTCCTTGATTTAGGTATATGTGTGTTCATTGGGTGATTCATTGTACACTTATTCTTAAATCCATCCATATTCACATGTCAACATTATCATCATGGTTATTATCATTGGTTTATTACTTTCATTTGAGTATTGGACATTGAGAGTTACTCCTTATGCATAATTTGGCCAAGTCCTTATGGTGTTCTATCATAATGCCTACTATCACATGTTATAGAAAAAAATAACTTTGAGAAGTATACACAAAAAAGTAGCATTGATATCTCCTTTGTACCAACACTAGTGACAATCTCAATCATATCCTAAATAAATTAATTATGTAATGAAATAATTTCAACCTTTTTTAGTTCAAATGACCATCTCCTTACTAACATGTTGTCTTAATGAATCTTTATCCTCTATATAAATTTGTCATCATTTTTATCATCATCATTTCCTATCATGTTTTCCACTATCATGATACTAATTATTATGACTACCTATGGATAAATCATTCTACACCATCCCCCTTGCATTCTAAATGATTTTAACCACCTTTGGACACATCATTATTTTATCACCAATTTGAGGGTTAATGATTATATCTACCTTTGGGAAAATCATTCACTTTCTTCTACCCAATTAGGGCATGCTTTATCCAATTTTGTTTCCTAACTAGGGTAGCTCTATATTCTCAATGATTATAATCACCTTTGGGAAAATCATTGTGATATCATACCATGCTTGCTACAATTGTAGTACAATGATTATAACCACCTTTGGGCAAACCATTCTACTCCATCCCAGCTGTATTCTCAATAATTTTGACCATTTCTATGAAAATTATTGTGTTTTCACCACATCACTTTTCATTTGTTTGGTCCACTCATTTCCTTCTTTTGAGGGACTCTTTAATCACCCTTTTTCTAACTTCCCCCTTAAAGGGTCACCCTAAAATTAATCCATTTCTATTGAATTCATAAGCACATAGAACAATTTTATTCTTTGATATGATGTTACTATGCTTACATCTTACAAAACCTTCTTAAATAGGGGCAAACTATAGACACCTAAAAGTGGCCACCAATTGATTTATACCTGAATGTAGATCAATTATTACCAACCACTAAATATCTAGCGTAAGAATTTCTAAATGTCTCCAATTTGGATTCATAATATATAATTAAATCAATTTGGCTTATAAAATAATTAAATGGGATCAAATGCCCTAATAAATTAAATAAATATTTGTAAAACATTCAAAATCCATAAAATGAATTAATTAACATCCATATCCTAATAAATTCCTAATTGAATTCATCCTTGAGAAATTAAATGAATTATTAGAAAGGAAATTAAAAATAAAAGAATATCTTAGGTTTTCATAATTATCTTTTGTGAATTGTCCAAAATCCAAAATATCTCAAAGCACACCTATTCCATGCTAATCATGAGGTTTGGATACCTTTTAACTCTACTAGAGTTAATTAAGCAAACCTAGGTTAGGATTTAACTCATTCCAAGTTGATTTTAAAAGCTATAAATATAATAATTTGCCTCTCCATTTGGAGATCATGGACATAGTATTGTTATATTATAGGATTTAGGGCATGAAGCAAATACATAGTGTTATAATGCTAAAATTAAACCAATCCAAGCCATTTTAAATCCATATCAAATCCAGAGCCAACTAAACCATGGTATTAAGAGGAGATGTAGATAGCCAAGCCCCATTGATTTAGACTTCTTGAGCACAATTTGAGCATTCTAAACAAAGAAACCTCTTGGATCATTTAAGGAATTGGTAAGGAATTATGTGAGTTATTTCCAATTTTAGTTATGATTTGTCCATTTTTGTTTCTTCACCATGATCCTCCCTTTGATATAGGAAAGATAGTGTTATGCATATTAGTGTGTTTATTTTTCATCTTGATTTCATTTTCATTATGAAGCTAACATATGATCTAACCACCCTTTTTGGATTCCTTGATCACAATGTGTGCCCACCTAATTGTATATAGTGTTGACACATGGGTCAAATCTCATGATACCTTATCTTGGTACCACATCTATACCTAAGGAAACCAATCATTGACCACATGGGGTAACCAAGCTAGCTGATACATTAAAAACATCTCATATATCCAAGTACTCAATAAAATAATAGGTCCAATGGTCTTTTTCCCTTTGTAAAACATCCCATACATATCATGTATAAGCTAGACCCAGATGATAGAACCTAAATCATATAGTACCTCATGCTCTAATATAGTCTAGCATAAGGCTATCACATATAATGGTACCTCACCATCTAACTTGTGACACAAGACATGTGTTGTCACAAGTCTTATAACTACCTTTTGGATATCTATAATCTAAGATGTATAAATGTCAAATAGGCTAACTCTCAACCTAGGATATATCCTATCTAAGCCCATCACCCACATGGCTAAGGCTCTCCTCTCCTCTTGTCTATCTTGCATGCCAGTAATCAAAGGCATACATCTTATCGATAGTCCAAGAGTCACATGGATGTCCTCAAGAGTGATACCCACCTCAATGGTATCCCCATCTACTTCCCATCTAAATGTGTTAGTTAATCATTTTTAGGCTCCCAAGAACATGACTATTAGATAAAAATTCATCAAGACTCTACAATATCTACAATCCCTCCTAGACCTAATATAACCAATCTCAATCGATCCTTAGCTATTAATCATTCCAAGAGGTCTGGGAGCCATGTCACATCCACCAAGAACCAAAATCTTGGATGCCCCTACAACCATAAAACAACAAAAGATGTATTAAATCTTCCATGTCATTTATAATGAAAATACTTTCTTTTCAAATTTTAATAAAAATATGCCTAATTTGCTTTAATTTATCCATTTTTAATAAATTTTACCTATTTTTTACCTAGTTATCCATTTCAATACTTAGTTGACCATTCTAGGCCTTTTTATTACTCTTTTGGCCTCTTTCATGCATTTTTGTACTATTTTGGTCACTTAATAAAAAACTAGGTTGACCAAATTTTCCTCATTTTGACTAGGTTGAATTCATAAACTAACTCGACTCTTTACTTCCCCCCCTCAGTACTAAGTCATCAATGTGGATTTCTCTACTAAGTTGGTGGTAATATATTAAGTCAGTAGCATGCAAAATAGACTAAGTTGACACACACCTACTAATTTGACAGTGTAGATTTCACAAATTTTCAGCCCACTAGGTTGACTGGGTTGACCTATTTGTTTTTGCCTACCAAACCCTTTCATTTCCTATAATAAATGTCTTTTGTTAGTTATTACTCTGATCCCTTTCAACCCATTTTCCCTTTTGGTGTCTACCACCCCTAAAAAAATTCTCAAGTTCATTTTGGTTCCTATAATTTTTATAAATTATAAATTTATGTAAAACACTTAAATTTCAATAAAATATTCAAAAACAAGTTTGAAATTCTTAGTTGCCTACCTATGTTGCACCAACTACCATAGCTAGGTGTCCCTCTCATTTTGGCTATCATATCTTTATCATCCTAGCTTTATTTTCTTCATTTGGTCTCTTAGAGCTCTTTTTCTCTCACACACAAGTCAAAAATCACAAAATGACTTCCCTTTCACCCTATTTAAATTTACTTTTCATAATCCTTTACCTCTCAATATTTACTATCAAATTCCTTGTTGTGCTCATATCTTTGTTTTTAGTAATCCATTTTTGAAACTGTAAAATTTTCTAAAATCATGACATCATAGAGAATATTTTCCACTACCATATTCCTATCTTCCATTTTTTTGATTTTTGGCTATTTTCTAGACTAATCTCTACAAGTTTGCCTAATTTTATTCACATTAGATACATTCACATCTCTTGCAATCTCCTTTATCTACAACACTAAGGTAAGGAAAGGTATGAGTTTTTCAATTTTATCCTTTCATTTATCTTATTTTATCCTTATTGCATTTTACTTAGCATTATAATTATGTGTCATTATCTTCTATTCCTAAAGTACCATCCCATGCTACACTTATGTAACACATGATGAGATTTGAATGAGGAACATGTATGCACATAATATTTTTAAACTTTTATCACTCACCAACTCTATTTATATTTCAAGAACCCATCAAGTCTCAATCTCTCTGAGTTTGTGCCTTAAGGGGTGCACCAAGAAAGGGGTGGGTAGACCATTGGTGCTTCATAGGATTGTTGTCCCTTTTATCACTTGTTATCTACACACTTATCTTCTTTAAACCTCATACCTAAGCTTGTTATTCTCTATTTTACACTCATTCATTTTATACCTTTTATCCCCCTTTTCCTAACCTTGATTCCATTTCAACTATTCATATAACTAGGTAGACTGGGTCAACTTTATATAGTTTTGGGTAAAATTCATTTAGGGTCTAGGTTAGTTGTTGGTTGAACTAGCCTGTGACGTAGTGAAATCTTGTCCATACTTGTGCTAGGTTGACTGGGTCAACCTTGTTGGCCAATTTTTTAAAAAGGTATTAGGGTTAAATCTTCCTATATATACAATTTAATTTCTCTATTATTTAGAGAAAAGAGGAATAAGTAAGAGCTATTGTGCATCTACTTATACACCATTCTACTTGAGGATCAAGCTTAAAGTTTCATATATTATTTAGATATATATATATATATATATATATATATATATATATATATATATCTTATCTTGTGGAGAAGTCTTTTATATGCATTGATAGGTTGTATAACCTAGATTTGATTTATCTTTGTCATCATTACATACCATAAAAACCTCTTACAAATCAACTTGGTCAATGGAGAGATTGAAGATTGATAGGTTCATCTTCAAAGGTAAGTATTCTTAACTCTATTCCTCCTTCGTAATAGTAAGTAGATATGCATTTATATTTATCTTCCATGCATTAAGATTATGTATACATTGACATGAGTATATGTCTCTTATTCATGTTTACTTTTATTATTTCTAACCCCCACTTTGTACCACAAGATTTTTTGAGTAATATAATAGATTTTACTTTACTTTTTATTAGTTTAGTGAATATAAAACATAAAACCTAGCTAGGGTTATTGCATGATTGTGCTTGAATGGAGGATTTGGAACCCTCCCTAGCATTGTGTATTGTGATAGGAGATCCCCTAATTAGGTATAATGGATCCCCATATTTTTCATGTTCCTAATTATCTAATGCATCCCCAATCATAAGTGTATGGTATGATCTATCTTCTATGAATTAGGATTGATTTATAGACATTATGCATTTTTTATTGCATATAGAGACTAGTCTAACTATTTTTTCTACAGAGGAGATAATTTATACCTTGATATATGATTATATGTGATTATTAAATTTATCATTAATAAAATATTTTTAGACTAATGTTATTAAATTTTTTTCATAAATTTTTTTCCATAAACTCTTTATTGTATCTAATTTAATTTGATTTACTAGTAGAGTAGGTTATATATTGGCTTAATTTTGCTTATCTAATCATAAAGTTTAATTTGTTTGAAATATTTATTTCATGTAGATATAAGATTATTATTTTATCCCTTACTTTGGTCTCTTTTTTAGGTTTATTCATCTGATCAAACCACCTTAGTTGAGAATAACATGTGCGTACACCCATAATAGATTTTTAGAGACTACCCAACTATCTAAATATAGAATTATTGAAGGTAAAAAGTAACCATAATGCATTTATGGTCATTTCACCTCTTTTTTATTAATAAAACTAATAATATTAATTTATTCATTGGATTTTTATTCACTGATCATAAAATGAGTGGGTGAAAACCCATTGTATTTTATGTGTATGGAACCCACATTAACAAAAATGTCTATTACCCAAAAAGGGGATGAGAACTTGACCTACAAAATAGGTCTCCAATAACAAGAGATGATGTCAATTTTTTTTTATCTAACAAATCTAACACTTAAATTACCATATTATGCATAAAATCTTGTCAAAATTTTGGAATCATACGACCAAAAATGGTGGATGTTAAACATGTCTTATGAAAGGTAGATATATTTTTATGAAAATTTGTATATATTTTTGAAGAAGTGGTTTCAATTTAATTTTGGTTGTTTTATTCTATACCCTTCATTATATATATATATATATATATATATATATATATATATATATATATATATATATATATATATATATATATATATATATATGGTTTGTTGTTTTTATGCTCACATTTATGATGTGAGTGATTCTGTACTATTTATTGCACTTATGTTGAAATTGGTTTAGGAGTATGGACTTCTTATTGATGATATAATTATTGGTGTGGATAGAATAATTATATCACACCAATACAATTATAACCATTTTATGACTGAAATCAATTAATGAGTTTAGTTGGGACTAGTTGACACTCATCACCAAGATAATTTAATGTTGAATTGACTTAGACACTTCATTATTATTATTTTTCTATTGTAACTCACCTTCTAGTTTTGAGTGTTATATTTTATCTTAATTGACATTGAATTTAATCTACTAACTTGATTGTATAAGTTTCAAGACTTGTTGACATTGATGTTGGATTATAAACTTGATATTAAAATTTTGTATAGACCCATGACCCAAACCTATGACATTGATATCTAACCTTAAAATTGTGTTAATTAATATAAATTTAAAGTTAAAGATGATAAATAAACATAATTATAGGTCTAATGTACTATATTAAATAGATAAATTAAAATAATACTTTAAATTTATTTATAAAATTATCATGGCAAAAAATTATGGGTCACATACCTAACCATTTAAAAATACAAGTTGTTAACTAGGTTTGAAGTTTACATTAGTAATTGAAAGCTTAAACAATAAGATAACATTAAAATAAATTTTATACCATGGTTTGGAAGAAGTGTGGTTAGGGTTTTTAATGATTTATTATTTTGACTCTCCATTTCATCATTATCTAGTATGGTAACTACCTTGGCAAAGCCTTGGAAAATTTTGTTCTAGATTACTTGCATGGTAATTATGGATTTTTTTATAGAAAATTTGGGAGTATGCATGGATAATTTGATTGGTTTCATGAATATATATTTGATTAAATAATATTTATGATTTTTCATTAATTATCCCATCTATAATGCATGATAAAACTTTAGTATTCTTCAATTATATGAAATTTTATTTTAGAGTATGCCATGCAATGGACCATATTAGGAGTTTTATATTAGAGGCATCTTTTATTCCTTAGACATCCTAAGTGATATACATTTTTATATAACTATAAAAAAAAGAAAGTGAAATTGGCATTATTTTTATTTTGAAATAATCATTAGAGTCACTATTTTGGAATGAAAGGAGGAACTTGAAAGGATTAATCTATTTGTGTGATTGGATTTGATTTCTCATGTTAGTATTTACATTAAAACCAAACAAGGGAAAACTGTTATTTTATATACTTTATATATATTTGTGTGTGAGAGCGCACGCATGTATGCTCATGTGTGTGTCTTTATATATATTATGTGTGTGTCCTTAATATTTTATTATTTATAAATAATGAAACATGAGGTTATGCACATGGTATACAAAAACACACTAATATGCATTCATATCATAGGATTATATACCCACTACATTGGTATCCTTGTGTCACTTTATCTTAGTGGAATATGTGAAACATTTCTCAAGAATATAACTTAATATTATGAGTACCCCAAATTGACATTAATATAATAATACTATAGAGATGTGTATTAAAATTATTTTAGAATAGTATTTAAGAATTGAACATAAATATTAAAGGAAATGT
Source organism: Torreya grandis (assembly GCA_037957365.1). Classification (NCBI taxonomy): domain Eukaryota; kingdom Viridiplantae; phylum Streptophyta; class Pinopsida; order Cupressales; family Taxaceae; genus Torreya; species Torreya grandis. The sequence goes on from JARHVA010006365.1 coordinate 776,279, forward strand.
TTTTGTTTTATTTTTTAGTTGACGTTTTGATTGTAGTAATGGGATAAAACATAAGGTATTATGGAATGCAGTTTAACTTGTAATATGTTTGGTCTTATACTAAATTCCTATAACATATTTATAACATTTAATGCACATGATTCCCTTAGTTCATGGAAATAAAAAGACAATGTTTTGGTCATTATTATCAGTTATGTTTTTATAAATAATTGTATTACTAAAAGTTTGGATTGACTCCTTACACCCTTGCTCAATTAATAATGAAGGATTATGATGGTTATATTTAGGTAATGTATTATGGTAAATTAATATAATTTTTCTTATTTTAAGTAAACCAGCTAATGGTATGGTACCTAAAAGTATAAACATGATGAATAGTGTATTTTTCCCTTATTTGATGAGTGATAAGGGTCTTACCTTTATGTGCAAGGATCATGGTAAAATATCACATTTTAATCATATGTGAAATCTAGAGTGACGTATTTATTACTTGAAGTTTTACGTAGGTGTTGTCTCACTTGGTACAAGGAATATAAATATGATTTTACTTTATATCTATATAATGCTTGAATAATTAAAGGAAATTATAGGCATGAAATATTTTCCTTGATAGAGTTTGATTTAACTATGGGCAAACCTTAAAAGAGACTAGTAATTTTTATTTTTATTTCATAGTAGTATGATGTTGTGTTTATGTGAGACCTATTGTAGTAGGTATAATTTTATATTTGTTTCAATGAATTTAAATTTTGATAAGGTAATGATATAACTATGATATTAATTTAGGATTTTTGTCATAATATTTTATTAATCAAGAACTTAAGCAATATATAATAAAACTTGATAAATTTTATTTATACATATTGTGACTATGGAATAAATGTGGTATGTATTGAAATGATTTAAAATTTAATGTTTGTATGTTTATCCTAAATAAATTTATTTTATTTATATGATTAAATCATATAGAATCTTAAATTTCTATAAAATTATTTTTAAATAATTCTCAATCCTTAATAAGGTGAATTAATGGTGATGATTTGTGTAGGTGGTATGGGAGAAGTTTGTGATGTGTTATCATTAAATACCTTCTTAGTGATTGATTTTATTCTAGTTTTCTTTTGTGGATTACTAATAATATTTGGCAAGTGGAAGGATGATGACACTTCATGGACGTGGCATGAGACACTAGCACAATGCATTATCATTCTTGCACTTCTTAAATATTTTATTTATATTGAGTCATGAATAATTGTATGGGGATAATTTCATTGTAAATTAATATTAAGAGATAAGGGTTTGAATAATTGTGGAATTAGGAATGTGAATACTATATGGTTTGTGGAAATCCATAGTTTTGCATTAACTCTGTGATTCAGAATAAATTACATTTATATGAAATGAGGTGAATATTTTGACTCATTATTAAATGCCATATTCATATATACTTAATATGTATTAGAAAATTTTACCATTTAGGGAGGAAGATCAAAAAATTTAGAGTTTATCATTAAGGGTGGACATTTTAGAATAGAGAATTAGAAACTTAGTAATAACATGAGTTTTTTATTGAATTGTAGCAAAGCTACAATGTATTAGGGCATACAAAACATTGAAAAACTATGATCTCATCTTAGTGAGATTTTTGAGCCCAGTGTCATTGGAAAAGGGAAGACTAAGAAGGGGAAGAGAAGTGGATATTAGTATGGCATGGACCAACATAAATTATCATTCAAAATTGAAATGAATCTTTAAAATATGAAATCTTGTTGGGAGGATGTTTTTGGTAGTTTATAATTTGACTAGTTCTTTGGTTGTTCTTTGTTGATTTATGGGTTATTTTTTAGATGTTGGGCATGGTGGGTCCTATTTATTATTTGGTATTTGGGTAGAATGTGGTTTATTATTTGTTTTTACTTATCATAGGGTTTGGGGACCCTAGCTCAAAAAAATCCCCCCTTTAACCTAAATAAAAAAATATATGTATTAGAAAAAAATTTATTCCTATTATGGTTCACTATCAAGACGTGATTTATGCAATGTGGAGATATATGTAATACAATAAGTATACATAATATTACATTTATTTTTTATGGTTCCACATATATATTTATCATAAAGGATAGGGCCACTCTTAGAAATAAGAGGTGTATATGAGATGAGAAAAAGCCTCTGATTATTATCTCACTCTTCCTACATAGTTCTCAACATTATTGGTGATCTTTGGTGTTTACGTGGTTTACTTTGGTAAGAAAATAATTTTCATGACTATCATGGACAAATTAATAAATCCTATTGTATATTATTTTGAAATATGAAGCCATATAATATGTTACTAATGGTGCATCATTGAGATGTAATAGATATAAATAAAGTAATTATGTAATGTAATCATGAAATTAGTTGATATTTTGATATCACATTAAAAGTTTATCTTTAATGTATTAATGATTTATTCTACTTATTAGAGATTTATAACTTATCATAGTTTTAATTTTCAATGAAAGAGTAATATTGCAATGATATTATTAGTTAACATATACATGTACTCTATATTTTAAAGTTGTATGAAATCATGTGATTGTATTATGTTGAAATAGAAAAGACTTGTTCGCTATTATATTTAATTACATGAATGTTTTGGAATAAAAAATTCATATAAGATTATATACATGTATACAAGTAAGTTCATTAGTATAATCTTAACATACATTATTAAGAAAAATTAATAATCCCTTTGGGAGGATAAGTTGGAATCACATGGAAAAAAAATTGGGAGTGTTTTTTAGTATCCAATTGGAGGGGCTCTTACATCAAGTAGATGATACACATATAAATTAATGTAAAAAAATTGAAACATCTTGAGGATACATAAATTGATAATAGTAAGGTAAATATGGTAAGAAATCCAAAGCACAAAAAAGGGCCTATGGAATATAAAAAAAACATTCCCTTAATGATTTATTGGAGTAATTGATGTTGAAAATCTATGCATATGATAAAACTTATGTAGAAGTAAAAAAATGGAAGACTAAATTTATTGATCAAAGGAACACTTACATAATATAAAATTCTAGGTTACATTCTTCATTTCTATTCAAACTTAAATAATATATCCATATGGAACCCAAATTCTCAACAATCATAACTAACATTTTATATTTAAAATTATCCACATTAATAAATTTAAATTAATTAACTATTTAATTCAAAAGGTGGTGTCTCCATAGAAGATTCATTCCTCACACATAACTCTTAAAATTCATTAAAAATTTATGATAATATAAATTTAGATAAAACATAATAAATCCCCCTTGATTGAAAAGGGGGAAAAATATGTATGCAAGAGTGAATAATTACTACCTTTAATGAAACTACTACAACCTAAAAATGGTGCCCTATACTTATCAACTAATGTTAATGTGTCTATTGTAATACCTATATCATAAAATAATGTTCCCTATGCCTACTACACTCCCTTCATTCTAGTATCCAATGCCATGTACCTACTAAAATCCTTATAATCCCTTTATACTACTTGATAGATCACGAGCATCATCCTAGGTTTTCTAATACCTATGATAATTTATATATCTACCATAGTATAATAATGATCTTGGGAATTCTCAACTACATTGATATTTATCTTAGTGTATTTTCATCTACCTCATGTATGGAAAAAATTCCATTGATGTCCCAATAACCCTAACCACTTATCAAACATTTATGGTGTTTACAAACCTTGTCAATCTATATTATCACCTTAGATACAAATTCAAATACCCTTCCCCTAGTAGATAAGAGATGAAAATTCCATATAGTCCTAGATCACCAACATGATCCACATCTCTTAAAAACTAAAAAAAACTTAGAAAACTATTAACCAGAATAAAAAGTAAAAAATATGGAAAAAAATGAAATTTACACTATAACACTTTCCTTATATTTGAGTTAACCTCAAAATCAATATGGGTCTCTACAAGGCTCCATTAGCCATCTCGATCTTGAAGGACTTGTAAACCCAAAATTGTAACTTATTTTTTCTCTAAAAATAATGAAATCAGGAATGTTCATTGTTAACTTCCTATTGTCTAATTCATATCAACAAATAGGGTGTCAAATATAACCTTAAATGTACTGTTTATACATTTTGAATTTTTTATTTATCTAAAAATATGTGTAAATCTATTTTTTTCATTTGCAAGCATCAAAATTTAAAATGGGAACATTAACCCTCTTATATTATACATTCCATGAAAATTGAGTGGTCATAATCTCAATTTGACCATCAGGGGCAAAAGTTATGCCATGTTTAAGTTTATCACTAGTTTCTTGCTTGACATACGCCTCACAAATGTGAATTGAAAAACATCGTCTAGTTTATAGGGATTAAAATATACCTAGTTAACAACATGTAACCCTTAATATTTATACATGTAAATATTTATGAGCTTATTTACTATAAACGTAATTTTAAATTTTATATAAAAATATGACAAAATAAAAATATATCATGACATATATAGCTAGAGTTACTAATTTTTCATATTTTAAGTAGAAATTGTAGTTGACTACTTTATAAAAAATGATATATGGGCATTTATAATAATAGAACTCCTAACCTAAGTGTTATTAATTGCCAATTTTAGTAAAAATTTATGACCATCTCATCTAAAATAGTTTACAAGTGTGTATGCATGATATTTTATATTTAATTATAAATTGGAGTTATATGAACTTAAAAATAACATGAAATGTGTTTATCAAGACTTGAACCTAAGACTTAATTTATTTTACAGCTTTCATATTTCATTATAATCAACTCATATATAATTCCTTGTCAAATGATAAGTCACAATTTTTTATTTTTTATTATTATTTCCAAGAAGCCTAAATATTAAAAAAACATATAAAAGTTTTTAATATTTTATATAGCAATAAAAACAAAACTCGCCTAGGATTTATTGTATGCATCTAGATGTATGAACAACCAAATTTCTTTTTGTTTCAATGGGTTACACACTTAAATAAAATTTAAAAAAAACATTAATCATTCCTCTCCTTTTTAGGCACTACTCAAGAAACTAACAAGCCACAAAATTACCCCATTTTTGAAACCATCTTGATTTCCAAAGGAATTTTTAGTGCCATAATAACTTTACAAACACCCTCACACCATCTTCAACAAAGATTTCTCATTTTATTAATTAACATGATAATAAATACTATCAATAAATCTCACACCCTATATGAGTTTGTTTAATCATACTCTACTATTTTGGAAAAATTAGAATACCTCTAGGACTTTGGGTTGCCTATAGTAGAGGTAGACCTCTAGGTTTAAGGGTTATCTCCCTAGATTGATCCTTTAGTTCTTATCACCTACACTAAATAATTTTTTGGATTAAAATAGGTATAAATATACATGAAATTAAAATAATATAAATGGGTGATAAACCATTAATATCTCCATAATATTATCATACTCTTGCACTAAGAGACAATACTCACAACACTAGCTTCAAAGTCCTAGAATAATCTAACATTAGTATTTAAACATGGAGGTGATATACATGAAATATACTCAAGTTAAGTGAAATAGATATTATTTTCATACACTAAATATAATTGTACGCTTTGAAATATACCCATACACTTAAATACACTTCATTTGACCTATTATAGTGGAATAACTTGCACCAAATATGGAAGGATTGAAAGCAAACAAGGATAGATGTAAATCAATTGAATATTCACTATAAATATATTCAAACACTTTGAAAAAATAGTTTATAAACTCAAAACTATATTTAATGTATTATTCAAAGGTAAAGTACAACATCAAACCACTAGGGCTTCACCATACTAGGTATGAAATTAGAATACAAGAGCCAAAATGGTTAGCATTTATAGAATGTGAGAAAGGAGAGAGAAGAATGAAGCTCAATAGTCACAAGAACAAGTGTAAAAATGAGAGGTATATTTAAATTTTTAGGATAATGGAGTATGAAATAGACCAGCAAAGGTCTATTTGGAAAAATGTCCCTCAAAAGCATCAAACTCCCAAAAACTAGTGTAGGATACTCTTAGTTGGCTTCTTGAAATAGCCTTCATAATTAACCCTATCTTGAGCCCTCAAAATAAAAATATTAAGATATAACACATATTAAATATGAAGTGGGAATTATAAAAAATATTTAGAATGCATTAGATGTGTCCCTAACTATTGGTCTTCTTTTAGACACTTGTTCTCATTATCTACAGTCACCACCACTAGCTCTACAGGTTTGTATTCACATTTGACACTAAGATGGTCTTTATTTATTCAATAAAATCCACATAGGAGGTGACATGAAACCTATAAATATTTCCCTTGCCTTTAAATCCATTAGGTAGACCTTAAAAATCTTCCCAATTAGACTTATCACTTTCTTACTTGGTGGTCACCCTCCATTCTCATTATCTTCCATAAACTACTTGAAGTGAAAGATCTTGTAAAAGTTTTTGTGTGATTTTGTAAAGTAATAAATTAAAATGAATAGTTATATTAGGTCCTAATTTATTCTCATCCTTCAACTCTCCCCTAAAATTGAAAAATACACAAAATATGTCAATAAATCCTATTATATACCCTGTTTGTACAAGTAGAGTACCGACCAATTAGATGGGATGGATATTAAGATATTATTATAAAATTAAAAGACCATTTCAAAATAAAACAACCCATTTTAAATGCATTCATAACCATTTTTTTTAATCAGGTTAAAAGTAATGGTTTTAAAGGGTTTTAACACATTTTGACTCTTAGCATTTATTCATGAAAACTAGATTTTGAATTTATGAAAAAAATAAACTAAGTAAAATTTGAGGATATCATTTAACTTTATTAAAATACTTTATTCTCCATGCTTAGTTTTCATACTTGTGTTAGCATCTAAAAATGGCCTCTCGAGCTTCAAAGTGCATTCTGCATACCTTATGATAAATGTGAGCCAAAATGACTAACCTAAGTGGTCTCTTCTATAGACCAATAGCTCAAACAAATGTTATAAATATATATATATATATATATATATATATATATATATATATATAAATATTATCAAGTTTATGGGAAGTTTCATCTAGTGTTAATAATGATATTGGACCCCTTTAGGGCTTTAGGCCTAGTCTAGGCCCAGTAAGCCTAAGTATGCATAGTTTCTCATAACCACCTCTAAGTGATTTATCAAGATTGTAAGTCATAATTATTTTTTTCATGTTCAACTAAAAAATCCACATCTTTCATAATTATACCAATAATTCCCAACTCATCCTCTTTTTACGTACCTACCTATGCCTACAATATTGCCTCTCTAGGATTGCCCTCTATCTGAGATAGAACAAAGGGAATCTCACTATATACTCAAACATTTTATGGATATGAGAGGATAAATTAATTATTATATGTATTATTCACCAAATTTCATGGTTAGGTTATATTCATATACCCATAAACTCTTCCAAAACCCTAAGACATACTTCTTAAACTTATTGATTATGCATAGATTGTGATCATGGTTGTAGGTTAAACTTTGGAGATTGGTACTATCCTATTCCATTTTTATGAGTATATTATGACATGTATATGCCCATTATGTAGGTATTATAAAAAAATTTCATCATCCCAAATTATTTTCCCACATTATCAATATGCACTCTTTACTACCTAGTTCTTGTTAGCAAACTGTGTACTATGATGACTGTAAGTGGAAAACCTTATACCATATAGACTCTTTTCAGTGAATTTCCACCCTTTAACCTCATATTTCACACTCCATATCCTTATATAATCATTGGATCACTTTTACTTGGTAAATGTCTACATATGTAAGGTTTTCAACTTCTAACTCATCATCAATCTAAAGGTACCTACAATTAGGCTTTAGGTGGCCCTTTTGAGAGTAAAGGGAACCTTATAGGTGGAAATTTTATGATTTCTCCCTAGTGTAAAATTAAGTAAGATATTCCTAAATTCTCTAAACTCATCACCTATTCAATCACATCCATACCATGCCTAGGACTAAACCAATAGTCAAAATTTTAATCTACCATATGTCATCAGTCTATAGTCAACTGTAGGTACCCATATTAAAGACAAAAAGATTCCCTATAATTGTCACTCTAATTCAAGACCTTTTCATATTAATTATTTTCAATTTATCTTTGGCATTAGTGTCACTTCACTTGTATAAACACTATGTATGTCAGGCTATACTCTCAATTTCTAATGCCAACATAATGTACATTGTAGACTAAATGTAGACACCTCATTTGAGAAACCTACGATCCTCATGTAGGTAATGATCTACATAAAAAATTGAACATCAACCCTTTTTATTTATATTGGAGGGATAATATCATTATTGAATCACATACGGTTATTTTGTCTATAAAGTATGCCACTATCATGTCATTATTATATTAAAGGGTCACTTGAACTTTAAAGTGTTGTAGATGACACTAAAAGACTATATTGAAAGATTGATTGAGTTTGAAACCCTCTTATATCACTGTCTCTTGTCTAAACATCCATGTTATTTCTAAAGGCATTGACCATACATTTGGGACACATGATGGGAGCATTCAGACATATCTATACCTCATGTCTCCGTACTATAATATGGCATCAAGTATGGACAAGACCTTGGTTTGGATAAAATAAAGTAATTTATCCCAAATACAAATTTCTCAAACTAAGGTTTTAAGATTAAAGATTTTTTTCTACCTAAATAATCCATAATTAATGTTTTGGTGTTCTCCATATTCTTAAACTTGATGAGGCTCTCAAAAAATCCAAAAACCCTCTTTAAACACTATTCAGCCTCTATTGGAGTCACAACCAAACCACTGTAGGTAGTAATCTATAGGATACAAGATAATATGTGTTAGATTGTTTCTCTAAGTTAGTTTCTCACCTTTTTAAAGGTTAAAACTTATTATTTCAACCTAAAAAACATCTCACCACTTTGAAAATCTCTCCACCTCTTCAAAAGACTATCTGAATCTCCCTTTCACATAATGTACATTGTAGACTAATTGTAGACATCTCATTTGAGAAATCTAGGATCCTCTTGTAGGTGATGATTTACATCAAAAATTAAACATCAACCCCTTTGATTGATCTTGGAGGGATAGTATCATATTTGACTCACATAAGGTCAATTTGTCTAGAAATTATGCCACTATCATGGAATTATTATATTATAGGGTCACTTGAACTTCAAAGTGTTGTAGATGACACTAAAAGACTATAGTGAAAGATTTATTGAGTTCAAAATCCTCTTACATCACCATGTCTTGTCCAAACATCCATTTTAATTTTACAAGGAATTATTGCTACATTTGGGATACATTATGGGAGCATTCAAACCTATCTAGACCTAATGCCACCCTACTATAAGGTGGCATCAAGTATGGACAAGACCTTGCTTTAGAGGAATTAAGGTAATTTGTCCCAAATACAACTTTCTCAAATAGAGGTTTTAATATTCAAGCTTATTTACTGCCTTAATACTCCATTATTAATGTTGTGGTGTTATCCATGTTCTTAGACTTGATGATGCCCTCAAACAACTTTAAACACCCTCATTCAACTCTACTCAACCTTTATTGGAGTCACAGTTAGACCGCTATAGGTGTAAATATACAATATACAAGGCACTATATATTAGATTGTTTCTCCAAGTCAGTTTATCACATTTTTAAAGGTTAAAACTTGTATTTTAAATCTCACAAATGTCTCAACACTTTAAAAATCTCTCCACCTCTTCAAAAGGCTGACCAAATCTTCATTTCACTTGGTTGTGTATGATAGTCATGAATAAATCTAACTATGTTATTCATATGAAACACTTTTATAAATTTAGTTTTGGAAAGGTAGGTGGCCATAATAATATGAGAGGCATGAAATTCATATGTCACCTTCATTTGAAACCCCTACAACAATAATAACCTTCTATAATTGGTGAAACTTATTTTAAACCTAAAATTGTGTTTTCTTAGCAAACTAAGATGTTTCATGCTTGTCTATTGACTTTCACACATGAAAAAAGGTAGAGATTCATGTGAGAAGATTTTTCATTCTCCTAAGAACCATGTATAGTACTTGGTTTGTATATAACTATGCAAATAAAGAGGAAACTTGAAGGTGATAAGGATGAGAAAGTAGAAAGCAGTGGTAAACTTCTTAATATTGGTTTATAAAACACAAAAAATAAATCCTATAAATCTTACCATGGATTTGAAGTGGAAAAGAAGCAATATCTGGCACTAAGTGCACTTAACTCGATTCATCTCCTATGATCCATACTAAACAAAAACCGGTTAGTCCTTTTTACCTACCTAGTAGAGTGATGGAATAACGAAATGGTTTTATGCTAGTTTAATGTATTTAAAATTTAACCAAGTGTATAAATTAGTTTATGGGATTTTAAGGGACATATAGAAGCCTGACACATGTGCCATACTCTTACATAAACTGTACAACTATCCAAACTTCCTTCTTTTCAACTATTTTCTTGTTTTGACATAAAAACATACAATTTTTAGTTAAAAAATATCACCCTTGACAATATTATGACATATGGGAAGTTTATAAACACCTTATAACACTTTTCCTTAGTTTTAAACCATTTAAAATTCATAAATGACTCAAATAAGACCCCTAGAATGACATATGACATAAATGACTAAAACTGACTATAACAAAGCTAATGAAATGTCAAATTTAATCACTAGGACCATGGTACACCCTATAAGGCCCATATATCAAGTTTTTAACTATACGGGGTTGAGTTATTTTGAATTTTTAACTATACTCACATTCTTGGTAGTTTCTTATGGGTGGCAAGCTAGCTATTCCAAAGATCAGTAGCCTACTCCTATCCATTGGGATATCGATTCACCTATGCACAAATTTGACACTCAATTTATTTTGAAAACACATAAAACACACAAAAAAGACACAAAAATAATAATACACTAAAGGAAACACACATGTGTTCTCAATAACACTTATGGAACACACACAAAATAGAAGTTAGGACACACACCTAACCTAATATTTACAAGACCTCAAACTTGAGGTGAAGAAAAACTCACCATGAATGAACTAGGGTCAAATATTGTTCTTTTTGAAGATAGAATTTTCAATTTTATGACTAAGAAGAAATAAAGAGATAAAAGCTATGAAAAAGGGTAAAATAAATATGGTAGAAAAACTTGGTAGAAATGTGAGCATGAACCAAACAAGGTGGATAACTCTTATTTTTCTAGGGGAAAATGACCTATATAATAAATCACTCAAAGAAAGCTTATTTTTTAGACAAGGAGGAAGGGTGGATTTCCTAGTTAGGGCTAGATCCAAGAAAGCATGAGCTATATATGGAGATTTTCAATCCACTCTCTCATACAAGTTAATGTTGAAAGAAAAGAAAGGAAAGTTGCATACATGAAATTAATAGAAATGAATAATTCAACAATGTAAGCTAAAGATATAATAAACTAACATAAAGGTAAATTCTAATTTATTGAAATAAATGTTTTGATCTAGTGTGTTCTGGGTCTAGTCAGGTCTTTGATAGAAAATGGGAAAAGTAGGGTCTAGTCAATGACTAGTTTAATGATGGAAAATGAGGGTTTTGGTCACAAGGGATAACCATTAGTGGTTATGGATAACCATCAATGGTTACTTTATGGTATTGGGAATGTCAAAAAAGTATGTGGTAGAGTGGTGAGATAAAGTTCAATCTGATGTAGAAGGTCTATTCCGGATCTGGTAATGATAGGATGAAAAGGTAGAGGGTCCAAACTAACAGGAATGAGATGGGAAGAGTGTAAGGAGGTAAGATTCTAATAGAGATATTCAAGTAGATGGAAAATGAATAGAAATTAAAATTAATGAAATGCTTGCCTAATCCTGAAGAGATTTTGGTAGCATAATGGTGCTTGAAGGAAAGCTATAATAAATTTGTTGGAGGCTTGAGTTGGTGGCTACTAGAGAAACCTACATGAAGAATCCTCAAATGCTTGAAAGGTTTTAGTATCTATATGAAGATAGCCTAAATATAGAATTTGGATATGTATTTATCCATCCCCTTCTCCTCTTACTCACTTCTTTTTATAAGCAAAAGGTGATGGAGTAAGAAGATAAAATTTTAAGATTACGACATGTTTGTGATGTGTTAGAAGATGGATTAGGTAGAAACTATTAAATTTGTACGTAATATGCCTCAATAATAGCTAGTGATGAGTTACCAACATGGGTACCTAACCATTGATGGTCAGGGTAATCATCAATGGTTGTGTTAACCATTAGTGGCGGATGTACTAGATAGAAGTGGGTTAAAAAAGGGTCAATGGGGTTAAAGGGTCAAAAAGAGGCTAGTTAGGGTGAAAGGGCTAGTTGGTTAGTAAACTAACAAATGTAATATAGGGTGAGGGTTAAGAGGGTTAACAAGGTAAGTTAAATTAACTAAGTGGATAACTAGAACCAAGGTGAGGTTAGGTTAAATGGGTTAGGTGAAGAGATTAGTTCAAGATAGGTTATTTCCAATTTATTGGTGTAGTCAAAATAAGTGAAAGAGGTATAAGGCATTTAAACAATTAGGACCATGTGTGTAATTTTCTAATGTCTAATTTTTTCCCTTTTTTATTATATGGCATGTATCTATAAGTTATAAAAGAGAAAAAAAATATGGTGTCAATTGAAGGTTGGTTTAAGGTCAGTTTGCCCCAAGTATGGGAAAAATCTCCCCTCAAACCAAGAGATGATGAGGAAAAGTTGAATTGGGTTGGGGTTTGATGAATGGTGTATGGTTATTAATAAAGTTAAGTGACAAGATGGTGGTTCAAAGTTGGGAATTTTTAACACAAACATGTACACAAGATGTGACAAAAATGTGATATCCAAGATCATGCAAAGACTAAGGATGCCAAAGTTGGTAAAAATAAGCTAAGTGCTAAGAAGATAGGTGACAAATAGACTATGTGACCATATTGTGATGGTTGGGTATACTTGTTATCCTTATAATCAAAATGGATTGGTGTTTGTGGGGGTATCTAAATTTAGAAGTGATCCTGTATATTGGTATCTAAAATCAAAAGTGATTCCATGGAGGAATCCAATGTTTTGGTCATGTAATCCATGCAAAGTTTTCAAATGTTTGAATTTTCAATGTGTTAAATTTAGTTGGTGTAGTAAAAAATACCATGTTAAGGTCATCACAAAAAGATACAAAAGGTTTGGGTCAAAATGGTCAACATTTGAGGTGTATGTGGTGAGATGGTAATGGTCAATAGTAATGTTTAAAAAGGGGAGGTCGAGTTGACTCCATATGCACAAGGAAAGTGAACATTGCCTAGATAGTTTTGTGGATATAAGATCCAATAAAAACTTCAAGCCATATGTAGTTTTGGTACTGGGATAGTGATGTGGATAAAAGTGATCTCCAAATGGTTAGAAAAGGTGGATAAAATATAATCTCCAAATGGTAGATAGCCAAAATATGGGTAGAAAGATAATGATCAATGGTTGGGTAAAAATTATGTTAGAAAAGAGGTGGTTGAGCTAACTTCATATGCACTAGGCAAGTGGATGCTACCTACATTATTCCATGAACATAATATCTAATAGAAACTTTAGGCCAAATGTAGTTATCCCAAGTGGAAAATATGGAGAAATGATGTCTCCAAATGGTAGATGGTAAAATTTGAGTTAATGTTTACGTGAAAGGTATGTTGGAAAAGAGGTGGTTGAAATAACTCCATATGTACTAGGAAAGTGGATTTTGCCTACATAGTTCTATGGACATAAGATCTAATATAAAATTTAGGGCATATGTAGTTTTGGTTATGATTAGATGATTGTTAAAATAAGAAGGAAGAAGGAGAAGATTAATCTCCAAAAATCCTAGGGAAAGAAATTACCCAAATAGGTTGAGGTTGTTTTCAAATGAGTTTCCCCAATATGACATACTATATGGTCTAGGTTTTATTGAAGGTAGTATTCATTTTGATTAAAGAAAGTGGGTTGATAGAGAATGAATCTCCAAAATAGAGGCCTTGTTTGGTTTGGGGTGAGGTTATTAAAAGGTGAAATGTGGGAGAATTAGGAGATGCATGTTTCCAATAGTTAACCATAGAAGGGAAAGAAAAGAAGCATGATGCCTTTTCATTGGTAATGATAAAAAACATCACAAAATTTATTTGGGGCTTAGTGAACCTTATCCTTTTTAATGTTTTTCATAAGCATACTTTGGTTGATAAAATTGCATCTTGATCAAATTATGTCTAGTAAGCTGAGAATCCCTTGATTCATAGAGAATGGAATAAGGGGAATAAGTGGTAAGTGAATGGTAAATGGGTGAATAGGGAAATTAAAATTATGTGGGAAAGCTTACCCCTTCTATAGGTGACCTAAGAACCAAATTTAAATAAGTCCGTTTCTTATGCTTGATGTAGATTGATCAACGTGGGAAGTCTACTGAAGGGAAAGCATTCTAATTACAACTTTTGTGGGATTTTTATTTTATTTTTGAGAATTTTGTGAAGCTAATCGATATGGGAAGCTTCAAGGAATTAATTTTAATATATATACTTGATTTAGACATCCTTTGAGGGAGTGGTCCAAGTTTCTAATTTTTTTAGCCATCCTTTAAAGGAAAAATCTATTTTTTGTAAGTAATGTTCAAGAAATGGGGAAACTATCTTTTAAGGGAGTAGTCTATATAGTGTTAAAAAATTTGCGACCTAAATGATATATTTTAGTATCCTAAATAGTTTGAATGCTATTTTTATACATGTACAAGTCTAATAAGGATTAAAGGTTTACCTTTATGAGGGCAAACTTTTAGCACATGAAGGTAGTGGAGGGTGAAAAGGAATGGTTTTTGAGAGACAAAATACCATGGGATTTCATCTCATAAAAGACAAAAAGTATCCATGACAACTATTCTATTGGTAGATCTAGGGTACCCACATTCAAGATTAGGTAATAGTTGTGATGGATAATGACATGATTCTATTTTAATCAAGTTGTCTTAAAAATTAGAGTAAAAAAGGAATGTGATGGTAAAAAATCTTGTGACTCAATGGATGAGCTTAAGTTAGACAAGAAGGTGAGTTTGATCCTTGTTTTAAAATTAGAAAGGATGCAGATGTGAAGCATTAAGAGGATTAGTTTATAGTTTCCCTTCAAGGGAGGACAAATTATAAGTTCTTGGGTTATGATGTAGGGTCCAAGCCAATTAAAGGCAAACATACCTCTTTTTATTTTCTCTATGTTAGTGATATGTTGGTTTTCTTTGAGGATGAGATTTTTGATTTTGAATTCTTGCTCTCCTAATTTTTTTTATAGGTGTAGGTAATTCTCTCTTGGTAGATGCAAAGGTGGTTAAAGGATATGAGCTGATGTTCATTAAGTAGCTCCAGTTGGGCTAAACATTCTTGACAATAGTCACTTTCATAAATAATGTCTTGCAATGATATGTGAAGAGAGGGAATTTATACTTTGAGAGGCAAGACTACCTCTACCATAAAGACAAGGGTGAAAGGGTTAGAACCTATAAATGTTTGAGTGTTGGTGTGATAGGCCCATAAATTAAAGGGGATATATAAGTGCCAATCTTGACCTAAAGCATTGATGATTTTGGTCAGCATTTTATTTATAATTTTGTTGGAATCCTCAACTTGTCCATTTTATTATAGACAATAAGGTAAGGAAAGGCTATGTTTGATGCCAAATGTGTTGTAAAGACCTTAAAATTTCTTGTTCTTAAAATATTTAACATTGTTAGTGATGATCTTATGGGGAATGCTAAAATGATATATGATATGGTGGTTGATGAAATTAATTATCTTTTCATCTTTGGTGGAAATGAGAGTAATAACCTCTACCCACTTAGTGAAGCATTCAGTCATGGTGATGATAGAGTCGTGATGTTGTGAAGAATGAGGGTTGATTTCTCTGATGAGGTCCAATCCTCATTGTGAGAAAGGCTAAAGTTCGTTATATGTTTGAAGGCCATGTGTAGGTACATGATGAAAATTAGCATGTTGTTGACATTTAACACACTTATTTACATAGTCACAATAGTCTTGATTAAGGGTGGGCTAATAGTAGCTAAGGTGAAGGATATGTTTAGAAATAGCTAGGCCACCAAAGTATCTACCATATATTCTATCATGGGTTTCTTTGATAGCATGAGAGGCCTCATGACCATGAAGACAATGGAGAAGAAGGTCATTAGAACCAAGTTTTTAGATTATCCTCCTAATATGGTATAACAAGAAGTGGTTTGAATGAAGGCTCATCAAGAATTCCTAGAGAGGTTAAGAGGAACTACATGAAGGTGGAGGTAGTTGAAGATTTGTTCATACCGAGTATTTGAGGTAGATTATTCCACTTTAAAAATGGTAGGAATGTCAGAGTGGATATATGAGGGTGTGATGAAATGGTGAATGGTGACAAAGAATTTGGAAGTGGTAGGTTGATTTAGGATCTAGAAAGTAAGGGAAGCCATTGTATCTACAAACTTGTTGGTGGATTGTCAAATAGATTGGATATAGTAATGGTCAAATGATGCCAAGAGTAATCAAATAACTATTTATAATTTTGTAGGATGTCATTTTTGCATTGGTAAGAACCATTAACTTGGTTGATGACAAGTTGGGAATCATCGAAGATAGTACTAGTTTTGACTCTGAAGGCTAAACTAGTTTGGAGATCTATCACTAGGACTTCGTACTCAGCCATGTTCTTGTTACACTCACATTTGAGTTTTAAATAAAGAGGAATGGGTTCACAATTAAGGGGAAAGAAAAAAACAATGATACCCCCACCATGTTGGCATTTGGATCTATCAGAGAATAAGTTCATTTGATAGGTGATGTCTTCTTGAGATAGAGTCACAATATACTCATTTAGAAATGTAAGAGGAAAATGTTGATTATATGTTAAATGAGCTTTGGCCAATTGGTCAGTAATTACTTTCTATTTGAATGAAATTTACTGGAGGAAATCAAGGTCAAACTTAGTGAGGAGCATGAGCCACTTACCCATACACTAGTTTTAGTATGGTTTAGAGTGCATATACTTGAGGGGGTTAGTATTGGTGATGACATAGGTTTTATGATTGAGGAAGTAGTGATGAATTTTGGTAGCTATGAAGATGAGGGCTAGGCAAATCTTCTCAGTATGGGTGTACTGAGTCTCATACTCTATAAGTGTTTGACTAATATAGTAGATAGCTTGTTCCTTTTTTTGTTCACCCTGATGTGTAAACATTACCCCTAGGGAATGGTTAGTGGTAGATATGTATAGGTATAAGGGTTGATCCTCCTTAGGAGGGGTGAGAACTGATGGAGAAAGAAGGTATTCTTTGAGCATATTAAAGGCATGCTGATAGTATTTAGTCCACTTATAATAATTGGCTTTCTTGAGTAGATGGTGAAAAGGTTGACATATATATGATAATTGAAAGATGAACAATAAATGGATTAGATTTGGCCTTGTAGGCTATAGAGTTGTTTAAGGTGGGTTAGAGGTGGCATCTTGACAATGGTTCAGACCTTGGTAGGGTCTAATTTGATTCCTTAGAGAGAGATGATGAAGCGAAGGATTTTTATAGATAAGACCCCAAAAATAAATTTATTGGCATTTAGTTTGACATGAAAATGGATGAGGCATTTGAAGATGATGGTGAGAATAGCTAAGTGGTCCTTAAAATGTTTAGATTTTCCAAAGAGATTGTCCACATATTCATCAACAATTTTATGAATGAGGTCATGGAAGTTGTAAGTCATGGCACATTGGTAGGTTACCCCAGTGTTCTTCAAACTAAAGGGCATGACCCTATAGCAAAAGGTTCCCCATGGGGTGATAAAAGAGGTTTTATGTCGATCCATGGGGGAAATAAAGATTTTATTTTATCTTGAGAAAATATCCATAAGAGATAGTATTTCATGTCTAACAGTAAGGGTAGCAAGTTGGTCGATGTTAGGCAATGGAAAGTCATCCTTTGGACAAGCAAGGTTAAGGTCATGAAAGTCAAGGTAGATTCAAAGTCCTCCTATGGGTTTGGTGATAGTGTCAATGTTAGAAACCCATTGAGAATAGTATATGGGTTGGATGAATTCTATAGATAAGAAATGTTATAACTTCTCTTTTATAAAAAGTGAGATGTGAGGATGCATCATGTAAAGCTTTTGTTACATGGATTTGGTGTCAGGATAGGTGATAATGTTATAGAGGCCAATAGAAGGTTTGATTCCTAGTATGTCCTTATAGGACCAAGAAATTGAAATGTTATGGTCATGAAGGAAGGAAAATATTATTTCTCCCCAAAATCTAAGGATTGACTAATTTTGACTGTGTAGGGATTATCCTAGGTAAATAAGTTGACATTGATGGTAGATTCATTAAACATGGTCTACTTCTTATGAGGAAGATATTTGTGGATAGAATAATCTTCTACACTAAGGTAGGTGAGAATAGAATCATCATCTTATTGTCAAATGGTATGGTTGGTAGGAAAATCATGTTTGATCTTGTCAAGATGGATGAGAAGAAGGGTTTTAGTTTGGCACTCCTTTTGATAGATCAAGGGGCCCAAGATAATAGTGTTGAGAAAAAAATGTTAGGAGGAATGACCTCAAAGTCCTTAGACTTAGAAGGGGAATGGGTTGGTGAGAAATAGTTTTCATCCTTAATGTTGGTGATGGGTTTTGATGAATCGATGGGTTCTTTAGGTGGTTCAAACCCAATGCTAAAGGACTCTTGAGGATTTTAGGTTTTGATCATGGGTAGCTCATGGGTTCTATATTCATAAAGGCCAAGACCAAATCTTTTCCAAGCATACCTATGAAGATATAGTTTGGAAAATGCTAGTTTTTCAAGTTATGAGAAGTCTATAGTAAATAGTTTGGTGGAAGAGGTAATGGTGGGAATGATAAGTGGATGATCAATTCCCCCATAGATGAAGTTGGTTTGATGGTTGGAGATCCTAAAATTAATGATGGTGTCAATTTTGGGGTCATTTTTTGGATCATGGATGAGGCTCCCATACTCTTGAGGAGTGGGGAAAGCATCAAAAGCTAAAAGATGATGTTATCCTAGTAAGAGACATTGAAATGTGGGTTCCAAGGGGTCCTCTATGGGAATTTGAGATGAATGAATGAATGAGTTTGTTGAAGCTTCATCATGGGTAGTGGTGGAAGTGTTGTTAGTGGGGGTGAAGTGGATGAGGTAGGAATGAGGAAATCACTTAGATGATAGCTCATATTGCACAAAGCGAAGGGACTTGGGTCAGCTTTGATGGTAATAACTTGACCCACATTCTCAAATTTTACACATTAGTGTAAGGTGAAAGGGACATAACTCATGGAATGAATCTAAGGGTGTCCAAGTAAAACATTTTATTATAACTCACCCTCTATAACATAGAAGAGTTTAGGAATAGTGTGAGGTCCTAAATGGATGTGAAGGATGACTATGCCCAAAGTAGTGGCCATGGTGTCATTGAAAGAGTGAAGGACTGCTATAGTTTCAAACATGATGTTCTTGGGTAGTTATAGTTGGTCATAAGCATATGAGGAGATAATATTAATACTAACTCCTCCATCAACCATCACCCTTTTGATGTAAGTTTGGTTGATGTATGTGATGATAAAAAAGGGAGGATTAGGATCCTTAGGATGAATAGATGGAATCTCAAAATCTTGAAATGTGACAAAGTTGGAACGGTGAAGAGCGCCAAAAAAGGTGGATAGAGGTTGAAGATCATGCGGTTGAACCTTAATGGATTGGAGGGTCTCAATGAGTTCTTGGTGATGATGGGGTGAGGTGTTAATAAGCTCATATAGGGACATCTCTACTAAAATTTGGTGAAGTTTCTTAAACACTACGTGTTGCAATAATTTAGATGGTTTAGAGGAAGGGACACCCAAAATGGAATAATTCAGTATGGTGAAGGTATGTGAGGTTAGTTGGTAGGTTGAGAGTTGGAAGGTTATGTCCATAGGATAGGCACTTTAGCTTTCTCCATACCCTTTTGTTGAGGCCTAGATCAGGTGACCATGTAGATAGCATGGGTGAGAGAAGGCATTGGACTAAATGGTTGTTTTGGTTCTTCTTTAATTATGGATGAGAGTGTGGGAGAGGGTATATTTTTGAAATGTTGAGCTTAGGGTTGAGTTGGTAATGGGCTAATAGGTGGATCATTTGACAACAAATCATCCTCATCCATCAAGTTATGGATAAGGGTTTGAATAACTTTATAGCTTTCCATATCATGTCCAGGTGTTCTATGGTATGTGTAGATTTAGTGGTCATTAAACCAAGATAGTGTAGGATGTGAATGATCAAATTTATTATAAGGGTCAAATGGTTTGATGGGTATTAAGTATATAAAGGAAGTTTGTAAAAATCTTTTCAAGATGGATAAATAGGATTCAATCAAAGGTGTTAAGGGTGCCAAGGTTTTGGTTTTAGGAGGTAGAGTGGGATCCCTTTTTGGAGGAGGTCTCAATATGGATTTGGAAGAGATTGAATAGTTTTGGTGAATGGTTTAGGTTGGGGTTGTATATTTGGGGTTAGATTTATGGAGGATTTAAGTTGATGGTGCTTGTTTGGTTATTAGTGGGAGAGTAATAAGGGAAAGTTTAACCAAAAATAAGGATGATAAGGTTGATGATTAGGTAGATGATGTAGGTGAGGAAAAGGGTGAAGTTTGGTGAGATAAGTAATATGGAACAGGGAGAGTTGAGGAATGAGGTCCTAAGATAAAAGGTAAGGTGAAAAGAGGTGGTATGGGTCTAGATCGAGGTGGATACTTGATTGGTTTAATCCTTTGATGGGTTTGGTGGGTTTTTGTTTTTTTATTTTAGGAGGGGTCAGGTCTAACTTAAAATCTAAATGAATAATATTAGGATTAGGAAGCACCCCTAGGTTTTTTATGGGTTTGGTTTGGGATATGATGGGTTTAGTTTGAGGGATATATGATGATTTAGGAATTTTGAGTGGAGAAAGGTGGGAGGTTCTCCTAGAATCATGGAAGGAGAAGGGTTGGTTGGAGGTATGATGGGTTTATATGTTAAAGGAAGTGTGGTTAAAGGTTTGGGTTTGTTTTGATAAGGTAGACCTAGACAATGCCAAAAAGTGGCTCTATCTAGGTTCGATTGAGAGGTGAATACTAGATTTTGAACCAATCTAGAAAAAGGTTTGTAGATGGGCTTAGTTTCTTGATCCTTAGTTTCAAAGATTAAGATTTTAAGTGGCGGTAAGGGAATGTTATTAGGAGAGGGTTGTAAAGTTTTGGAAGATGTTTTCACCATAGAAGGTGTAGGTGAAGAGGATTCCTCTTTTAGAGTGGTTTCAAAAGAGAGGTTGGATTGTTTAAGGATAGATGTGATAGGTTTAAATGAGGGGATGGATATGGTTTCTTCCTTTGGTTTAACCTCCAAAAGAATAGTAGATGAGCTATCCATGGGTAGAAAAATGGGTGGAGAGGTGGTTGAAGTAATGATTGCTTCCTTTGGTTTTTCTAAAGGAGGTATGGATAAGTTGACAGATTTTTTGAATGAAGAGGAGGGTGAGGTGGCTTCCTCATTTTGGATTTCTAAGGGAAAGGTTAGTGAGTTGGCTAGTTCATTTAGTGGGATGGATGAAATAGAGGTTAAGGTAATAATGTCCTAAATAAAGGGTTTAACAATGATTATATTGACTATATTGACCTCATGTGTGTGAGATGATTCAAGTTGGTTTTCATTATAGTTGGTAGAGGGTGTATGATTGGGAAATGGTTTATGAAAAATATCAAGGGATTTGTTAGGGAGTGCATTGGGATTGTCAAATATGAGATCCCCTTTATCAATCATGTTTTGGAAAATCATTTTAAAGGAATTACACCTACTAACATCATGTTCAATAATGTGATGGTATGCACATGAATCATTTTCATTGTACCAAATAGGTGTGGGATGAGTAGTGTCAAATTATTTAGGAGGTTTTATGGGTGGAAGTTGTATGATGTTTGATTTTAGTAGTTTATCTAAATTATAGTGTAATATTCTCCAATAGGAGTTTATTATTTTGGAGCCTTATGGGTTTGATTTGGGTTGCATTGATTGAAATAATAAGAGGAATTGGATAAGGGGTTAGATTGGTTGATGGTTGGAGGTGGAGCAATTTTAAGAATAATCGAGTTGGCCAATGCCTTAGATTTAGAAGGGTTAGATTGATTGGTGAGTTTTGATGATGAGAAAGGATCATTAGATTTAAAAGTGGAATTCTTATTTGAAAGATTTAATTTTCCTTCTTTTATAGATCAAATTTCCATTTTTCATGCCATGGTAAAGGCCTCATCGAAAGATTGAACTTTGAGAGTGGGTGAAATGTGTTTGGCACAACCTCGTGAAAAGAGATCAATCAATTCATCTTGTGGCAATGAGAAAGAATGTTTGTTGATAAGACCTCTCCATCTAGAAATGAAATCATAAATTGATTCATCATCAAATTGATTAATGGAATAAAGGTTGATTATGGAAACCATTTTAGATATGTTCACCAAAAAGTGATCTAAAATGACTTGGGAGAGTTGGGAAAAATAAAAAATGGAGTGCATGATGAGAGAACTATAACAATAAAAATTAGGTCCTATCAAAGACATGGGGAAAGTTCAAAGGAAGAGGGCATCATCATGTGAAATGAAATAACATGAATGGAAAAATGCCTTCAAATGTTGTTATGGGTCTTCCTTGCCATAAAATTTGGAAAATTTAGGCAATTCACATTGAGGAGGATAGGATTGGTTTGGGACAGATGGGTGGATAGGTTCGTTGCATATTTGGTCATAAGAGAGAAGGTTATGGGTTCCTAATATGGATGATTCAAGATTGGTCATTTTTTCAATTAACATCTAGACCAAGTTAGTTTGAGGTTGGGTAGATGGAATATTATAGGATAGATTGGGTTGAGGTATGGTAGATGAAACATAATGATAATAATGTTGTGAATATGTTTTGTATTGGTAGGTGATTATAAGAGGTTGGGATGGTGCCACATAAGGATTCATGGGTACATAAGATTGAGTTGAAGGGGTTATGTGACCTTGTAGATTGGGAACATATTGATAAGAGGTTATGGGAATTTGTTGAGAGGTTATTTTAATTAGAGGTATGGATGTATGAGTGGGTTTGGGTTGATTTTGAGTAGTAACTCATGTGTTGATGGGTGGAAGAGTTTGAGGTATAGAAAGTACCAAGTTTTGGAGATGGGTATAAGTTGGTTGGGTGGTGGTGGTGTAAGGAATGGTGGAAAGAGGGGTATAAATTACCCCTAAGGTGGGTTTGGGATAATTAAAAAGAGGTTGGCTTACCCATAAAATAGATGTGTTGGTTGGTAGGTGGTGTTTGATTATGGGTCAGAATATTAGATTGGATTTGGGTGGTGATAGAAAATGAGTTATGGGTAGAAGATGAAGCTTGGGTAACCAAGGGTTGGGTAGAAGTAACACCCACCATAAGCTCATGAGGCATGCCTAAAGGAGGATCTATGGAAGGAAACAAATAAATTAGGGTATGATGAGCTAAAGTTTTAAGATAGTGTTGAAGGGAAATGGAGTTATTATCAAGAAAAGTGGTGAAATCAACATCACCCTCAACAATAATCTGAGGCATGGTAGGTGGAGGAGAATGATGAGGATTACTGTCAACCTCTAAATTATACCCCATGGATGATGAATAATAAGACGTAGGGGATGTTTGATGGGTTTGATTCCTCAACTATTACCCAGTAAAAACTATGTGAGGAATTGGAAAAGAATAACGAACCTCTCACCTCAAACAATAAAATAGGAAAGCAAAGTTCAAGGCAAACAAAACACAAACTAAAAGTGTAATTAATCCTAGGATTTGTTTTAAATAAATTTTGGCTTATGACTTAGAGAGAGTGAAATAAGTCTGGATTGTGAACTAGGTACTAAAAGAGTAAGCTAATGATGGTCTCAAGTTTTTTATTGTGTCTAAAAATAATATATACTAGATTAGTTACGTAACGTAGTACTAGGGGATTTCTCCCCAAAATTCACAAGCCTAATGTCAAGTCAAGATTTTTAAGCAATATATATCATTTTTATGGAGTTTATAATCTACCAGAGAACATAGTGGGTCCTCCCTTTGGTGATGAAATCTATGTAGGATAACTGAAAAGGGTAAGGTTAATTGAAATCCAATGGGTGATGAAATCCCAATGGGCATTGTCTCAAGTATGTTATGATGTTTGTTTTTGTGTGAGTGGTTTGGTTGTGTAACATAAGTATGCTAAGATTAATTCATGATGATTTAATTAACTAGGTGAGCTAAATCAAGCAAGCAAATCATGAATGTCAAAATTTATTTTATACCCAAAATGAAAGGTTCATATTTCATTTGATGAGCATATAATAAAGGAAGAAAGGAAAGTAGGTCCCACCAGGTGTGACAAAAAGTTTAAGCTAGAATTTTAACTTTTATGAAAAAGAATAGATAAAGAGATAAAAGTTAAGTTTGAGGGTAAAATAGATATGGTAGAAAAACTTGGTAGAAATACACGTGTGAACCAGATGAGGTGGAGAACTCTTCTTTAGTTATGGGAAGATGATCTATATAAGAAAGAACTCAAAGCAAGCTTGATTTTTAGACAAGGAGGAAGGGTAGATTTCCAATCTATGTCTAGATCCAAGAAATCATGAGCTATTTATGGAGGTTGTCAATCCACTCTCTGACACAAGTTAATGCTAAAAGAAAAGAAAGGAAAGTTACATACATGAATGTAACATAAATGAATACTTTGATAATGTAAGCTAAAGATATAATAAACTAGCATAAAGGTAAATTCTAATTTATTGAAATAAATGTTCTGATCTAGTCTGGTTAGGTCTTTGATAGAAAATGGGAAAAGAAGGATGTGGTTAATAGCCAGTCTAATAGTGGAAAATGAGGGGTTTGGTCACAAAGGGATAACCATTGGTGGTTATGGGTAACCATCGATAATTACTTAATGGAATGGGAATGTCAAAAATGTATATAAAAAGAGGGGTGAGATCAAACTCAATATAATGAATAAGGTTTGTTTGGGATTTGATAATGACAGGATGAAAAGGTAGAGGGTCCAAACTAATAGGAATGAGATGGGAAGGGTATAAGGAGGTAAGATCCTAATAGAGATATTCAAGTAGATGGAAAGGAAATAGAAATGAAAAGTAATCAAATGATTACCTAATCCTAAAGAGATTTTGGTAGCATAATGGTGCTTGAAGGAGAGCTAGAATAAATTTTCTAGAGGTGCGGGTTAGTGGTTTCTAGAGAAACCTATGTGAAGAATCTTTAAATGCCTAGAAGACTTGATTATCTATATGAAGATAGATTTAATGTAGAATTTGGATATGTATTTGTTCATACCCTTCTCCTCTTGCTCACTTCTATTTATAAGCAAAAGGTGATTGAGTAAGAAGATAAGATTGTAAGATTATGATGTGTTTGTGATGTGTTAGAAGATGGATTAGGTGGAAACTATTAAATTTGTGCTTGAGCTACCTTGAAAATAATTGCTGATGAGTTTCCATCTTTGAGACTTAACCATTAATGGTTAGGTTAATTGTCGATGGTTGCCTTAACCTTTAGTGGTGGAGGTACCAAATAGAAGTGGGTAAAAAAAGGATCAAAGGGGTTAAAGGGTAAACAAGAGGCTAGTTATGGTGAAAGGGCTAGTTGGTTAGTAAACTAACCAATGTAATCCAGGGTGAGGGTTAAGAGGGTTAAAAAGGTAAGTTAAGTTAGCTAAGTGGCTAACTAGACCTAAGGTGAGGTTAGGTTAAATGGGTTAGATGAAGGGTTTAGTTAAAGATAGGTTATTTTTACTTTATCAATGTAGTCAAAATAAGTGAAAGAGAGGTCTGAGGCATTTTGACAATTAGGACCATGTGTGTAGTTTTCTAGTGTCTACAGTTCCTATTGCATCTTTATTGTTCCATGAAATCAACCTAGCATGGGAAAAAAATTATGTTGGGTTTATGATCCAAATTATTCTATTTTAATTTTGTTTTTTATTTTAATGTTTTAATTAGTTGTCTTTTTTAATAAAGTTAGTTTTACGAGAAAGTTAGTTGCATCCTGTAACCACTCATGAAAATCCTATAAATATTTTCATGTACTTTGTAAAAATAATCTTGAAATAATATATGATAAAATTATTGTGTGTAAAATATTTTTTAATGATGTAATTTCACTATTATTTCTCCTACTCCTTGGGCCATCAATGATATTAGAGTGTGGTTTTCAAGAGCATGATGAATTTGTATGAAAGCAAGGTGAAAAATTTTATTTATTTTTGGATTGATATAAGGTATTCCATACGTGAATTTGGTATAAGCTTAATATTTTAAAAAAATCTCAAAATATTAATTCTTTAAATATTTTACTTTGGCGTGCATGGTTACAAACCTATATTGTATGGCCATGAGCCTGGAGAAGCTCTGTAATTTTTATTATATTTAAATCCTTCAATTTTCATTAGTATGGAATGGTTTTTAGGCTATAATTTTCATGAATTTTAAAACCCTATTTCCTACCCAAAATCTGTTTAAATGGATTTCTTCAATCTAGAAACTATTGTTTTTATATAGTATTGCCTCTACTTTTTAGACAATGAATCTACTCAATTTTTCTTGGTGTTTAAATTATCGTTCGCCATTTTGTCTGACATGCCAAGTTACTACCCAATTTGAATAAGATGAATGACTTCCAATATTGAGTGGATCACGGGTTTAGAGATAGGATCGACATTATAGCTTGTGGGGATATAGGCAGGTGTTTAGGTGTTTTAATGGTTACAAGAACAAGTCTAGCTTTGCCTATTTACACTATTTTAAATTTTGCCCAAGTTTATACTTAGAAGTTTTTTCATTTCCAGATAAGTATGGCATTTGGATTTCATTTGAAGGAAATTTTTCACCATAAATCTTACATAAAAATTATAGGTGTTAATTCTTTAAGGAAATGTTCCACCTCTTTTTTGGCTAAGTTTTATCTCTTTTGAGAAAATTATTCCACAAAAATTTTACCGAAGGCACATTTCTTCCATGGCAAAATGTTTTTAAAGAAAAAATTTATTGGAATTATTTTAAGAGTTTTGTTTTAGCCTTTTATTCAAGTATCGATAATTGTTTCAGGCATTTTATCTAAAATAATTTCTTGGGAGGGTCTTTTATTTTAAGAGGTCATTTTAAATTTTTCCAAAGAACACTTTTTGAGCCATGGTCCAATACACTTTCCCTAAAGGATCATTATAAAAGAAAGTAGACCTTTAAAAAAATATTGAACGATATATTTTTCAAGCAAAGTGTCCTATACACTTTTTTTGAAGGGTATGTCTCTCATAAAAATGATCCACTTCACTTTTTTTGAAAGGTACTTTTCAAAGTTTTGAAAGGTACTTCTGGTAGCAAGTACCGCAAATTGTTTTCTTAAAGGGTCTTTTCTTAGAAAATTATCCATTCAAAATTCTTGAAGGATATGTTACAATAAAAGTGATCTGATTCAGAGATTTTAAAGGGTAATTTTTTGGCAAAGTGTCCTTCCCAAAAGGTCCAAATCATTTATTTTGAAAGACCATTCCAAAGTTCCAAAGGGCTATGTCAAAAACACTGAAGGACATTTTTAAGGGCACAATTCCTTTGGGAAAATCATCCAAGATAATTTTCCCAAAGGAAGATTTTATTTCAAAACGTTTATCCTAAAGCAAAAGACTAAGGTAGAATTCATTCAGAATTTTTGTCTGAGACAAAGATCTTGAAGACATGAATTCTTTCAAACATTTTATTTGAAATATTTTCTCAAATCTAAAGACAAATAAATAAATTTCCTTTGGAGAAAGTGCTCCACACAAAGCCTAAAGGATATTTTTGTGGGGAAATGGTCCAAAGTAGAGTTTCTAAAGGGTAAGCCTTTGACAAGATATACCAAATAGAATATCTAAAGGGCACTTTTAAAAATCTCTGAAGGACACTTTTCAAACACACGAGCCAAAATTTTATGATCTGAAAGATTTCAAATACATCTATGTGGATGACAAATGATAGTCATGTAGACATAAAGTTTAATGATAGAGCAAAGGAAATCTATTTGAGCTTAAGACTGATGATCATGTGAATGTCAATGATGGTCCCATGAACATCTTTGACAAGAGCAAGGATGTCAATTTTAATCTCATGAACCAATTGTTAGATTTCAAACATGGGTCCTAATTGATCGAATGGTCAATGCTTAATCATTCATCAAGATCAAAAAACATGAGATGAGTCAAATAGTTAAGAAGCATGCAAGATTGACAAGTGTCATGTTCTCAAAGGCTAAAACTAAAGACCAATGTGGGGATGCTAAGTGGCATGATCTCATGAGTTCTTAGATAGATTTAATGGTGGACAAAGGTTAAAGGGTCAGAAAATCTCAAGGGAAAATGTGTACATGATATGTGTTAAAGATGTGTTTAACTAGAATAAGATTGATGGCTCACAAACATCCTTACATAGGTAGATCGATAGAGTGAATTGGATAATGATTCAAGGATCTGGATCAAGCATTGACAACTAATGAAAATCAAGGTCAAGAGTAATGATGAGCCTAGGATTCTTAATGGAGGTTGAAAGTTTAGGCTTTTACTAAGATAAGTAGACATGATGGAGATGAGCTCAAGCACATTTCATTTGGATCTAGGGGTATATTTTTTGAGATTAAATGGAACCATTGAAGACTTATAAGATAAACACATAGACTTCAATGGCCATTAACAAAGCTAGTTACATGAAAGTGACCTTTCTCCCTATTTGGGCATACATTAACAAATTAGTTATTGAGGATTTTTACACTAGGACAAAATGAAAGCAACTTGATCCCATTGATTATAACCACCATGAAGCATCATGAAGAAGATATTGTAATGATGTAATGGACTGGAATGACTTGGATCAATTAGGAGGGGTTGAGTGAGCTTGATTCATGGGGGTAGTTGTAAAAACTTTTCAAATGGATTTAAACTCACTTTTTCTCCCTTTTGAGCACCAAATTCCCTCTCTCTTACTCCCCATATACTATAAATATAGCCTTCAAGATATTATTTTAAATCCCTCAGGTTGGTATATCTAGACTCTACTAAAATTGTATTTTACACCTCTTAGAGTAGTGAATAGAGCATTATGTAATCATTTTTATAATCTATTTTTAGTGTTATATATTTTATTAATATACAACTTTGAATTTTATCTTCCTTTTTTATGTCCAAACTCAACCTAAATGCTATAAATATTATTTATAGGTCATATAGTGTGTCTCAGCATTGATATCACAAAGATAAAGTGGAAAATAAAACTTAAGTGTCTTTAACCAGACCTTATTTTCATTGCTCCATAGTCTTATTGTATCAAATAGACCTCTATACAAAATATTGTTTCATAGAAACATAGTAAACATTGCATTATTTTCTTTCATAATTCATTATTGTGTTAAAGAGGCCAATCTTATGAATGGGTCTGATAAATTCTTAGTGCATAACCATAGCTTAGAATAGGTTTTAATTTATGAAAATTTCTTGTCCCTTTTCATCCCAACTAGTTCTTAGGTTTTATAAATAAAAGTTTGAATTATAAAAATCTGAGGAGCTAGCCTCATAAAAAATCCTAGAGGTCTAGTCTAGATATAGACAACCCACAACCTTAGACAATTCCCATGTTAGTTCAGGTTTGGAAATAGACCTAAACACTCCTTTTATCTAGGGTGAAATATAGAGTTCTAACAGTCCTGATGGGACCACTAATCTTTCATATATGAATATAGTAGTAAGTTTTAGAGTTTCATTTCTAGGCTTGCATAATATTTTATATCCCCCAAGTTTATCACAATATCCTCCACAAAAGGGAAGGGAGCAGATTTATCTAAGATAACTTTACAATCAATAAAAAAAGGCCTCTTAGTCGATGCCCACACCTACCCCTCTTGTTACCTTTTTTGTTTCCTAAAACCCTCTTGTTTAAGCCAGTATCATTCATCCAAAAATTATTATAAACCCCATACCTTAAATGGTCATTCCTAGGAGGCAAGCCTTTGTCTCATTCAATGGCGGTAACCCTCTAAATCTCATTTAATGGGATGATATTATAATCTTGGATTTAAAGGCTCTTACCTATTATATAGGATAAAATCTAGTTACTCATGTAGACCATATTTCTAATACTACTAAGCTTTATTTAGTGCATCATATAACTCAATAAAATGTAGTAATGAGGTTGTTAACAACCTCTCTCAAAGGGAAAGCACTCCAGTTGTATAGATGTCCCCCCCCCACATCAGTCAATAGATGGGATGAGTTTGGAGAGGTCTTGTGTAAGCACATTGAAAAAAAGAGTGAGCTTCTTTCACTTTTAGAGCATTTCACAATAATCAAGAGTTACCTAATGAGTTCATGGTGGATTTCAACTACAGATTCCAAAAGACTTGGTATAAAATTAATATAATAATCAATCCTATACCCAACTATGATTTTTTATACAATTTGAATGGTCTCAAATTAGTTGTAGCTATAATTATTCAATCCATGGGAGGGAATACCCTACTTAGAGATTTTGAAGTATAAATTAGGGATAAAAATTGCCTCATACAAGTAGACAAGTTGGCTCCAAGGCCACCAATGCATCTCTTTCCAAAAATACATCTTGGTACTCCAAATATCACTCCATTTTTAAAATCAACAATTTTTTATCGAATAGAAAGTGAGCAAACTAAAAGACTGGGGAAGATAGAGAGTATCCTCAAATCCTAGAACAATAAGTTGGTTTCAATAGAGAGGTAACAAGATCCACCATATAGACCATATGAGAACAATAATAAGAATTTTTAGTAGAATAGTCCACCCTATAAAACCAATCAATATGGATAAGGGTATAATACTTAGTCAAGAAATACAATCCCAATGCTCTAAGTAATTCTAGAGTTGTTGTGCCAACTTAGAACAACTATGCATAAGAAGGTTCATGACAGTTAGAGAGACAATGCAATGAGATGGAAATGGACACTTCTAGAAATATGAATCAATACCTTGATTGTCATCATGCTCCTTTATTTAAAAGTTATGACATGATGAATCCTCCACCATAACCCCCCAAGTGAGTCAAGACAACATGCCTTCTATGCCATGATTAGAAGCTCAGAGCTAGCAATAAGGGAACATGAGTAGATCACCTATTGATACCACATGTATGAATTTACAAGAAGGATAATATGTGTTTGAGCATGTAGTAGCCAATATGGGACAATCCTAGAGGATAAATGAATCAATTTCATCTCATATAAGAGCTAAGAAAAGGATTCTAGAGGACCACTTGGGGCAATCTATGGCTTCCACATCACCTCTTTAAACTAGTTAACAATCCACTTCTTTAGATATAGATGATAAAGTTCTTATAAATCAACAAGTTTCAAAATCCCATGGATAAAAATAGAGGTGCCCTTTCATTCTTCATGTTACTCAAATAATAAGTGAAGCCTCCACCTGAAAAGGGTAGTCCAAAGGTACTAGTCTTCCTTTTAATATTGTGGGTCATTTAAAGAAGGCTAATGTAACTATGTCCATGTATTATGATCTATATATCCCTAGGTAAAAGGATATTCTTCATCAAGATATATTTAAACTTTATTAGGTGGAAAAAATGGTTGATAAAGTGAACACTATTTTCATCAATAATAGTCAACGTAAACGAGCCCCTGGCCAAGTTCCCAATCAAGTTCCAAGCATAAGCCAACCTCAAAATGTTTTCCTTACTACTAAGTTTTAAATCCTCCCCCAATTTATTTTTTAGTCATCATAGGGGATTATTTGGTGCATAATTGTATCATTGACTCAGGTGCTTCAACCTTAGTGATGCCTAAATCCATAACAGACAGGCTTGGGCTCAAATATGAACCTAATGAAAAAGGTGTGCTCCAATTAGATGGATTCCCTACTAAGATATTAGGCATCTTGAAGGGTCTTTAGATCACCTTAGTTGCATTTCTAAATTATGTAATTTCCTATGATCTAATGGTGGTGTACCTACCTCCTTATTTTTACCTATGCTTGTCTAAAGACTTCACTACTAAGATTGGGGGATATATGTCATTTGATTGGTCATACATGGTTTTTAGAACTAGGTATGGAATTAAGGTCACCATAAGGTCTAATCCCATCACTAGGTTCCACCTAAAACCCTACACACCTAATCTTATAAATACCAATTATGTCATTTTTGAGGTGGTTGAAGAGGTTATTGAACAAGAAACCCATAGTCATCTATAAGGCATCTAAAACCTATATTTTGATGAGTGGGGAGTTGATGACCATGGATTTGATCCATACAGAATCATTGAAGAGATAGACTTGGGAGTGTATTTTATGCATGAGGAGGTTACTTCAATACCTTCCTTAACTAACACTACTCAAGAAGAAGATGACATATGGACTTTGTTATTTGATGGCTCAAGGTCAAAGAATGGAAGTGGAGTGGGGTCCATTCTAGTTTCATCCTCTAGTCAAAATTACCATTTTTACATAAGACTATAATTTAGTTGCACCTCAAATACAACTAAATATGAAGCTCTTTTACATGGTTTATAAGAAGCAAGGAAGAGATGTATCTAGCTCCTTAAAGTCAAGGGTGACAAAAAACTCGTAGTAAAGTAGGTGAGAGGATTAAATATAGTCAAGAGTCACCATCTAAATTCCTATAATCACCAAGTATGGGATCTCATGGAGGATTTACTAGCATTTAATATCTAGTCCATACCAAGAGAAGCAAACTATCATACAGATAACCTTATTTCCATTAGTTCCCAATATGAGATATTAGAAGGATTCAAAGGAAACCAAGGCTAAGATAATCTCAATATTATATGTAGATCAATTGTACCTAACAATGAGGTGAGTTGTCATGTCTTTGATAATGATGATCAAATCATATGTTTTCTTATGCAAGAGGTAGAATTTTGCCATAAGAACCAAGACAAGTTCAAAAATCAATATGATGATTAAATAGTACATTTGAGATAAAAAAATCTTCCAAAAGGACTTATGACATTAGAAATAATCTTAAATGAAAATGACCAAGTAATAAATGAGAAATGATGTATCTCAACTAAAGAGGAGCACTATGAAAGGATAGAGATCTTTAAGGGGAAGCTATTGAATCTAAGAAGGGTCAATAAAATAGAGGAACGATCTACATTTATTTCTTTATGAAAATAATTTTTTGATATATTTGTGTGAGAATATAAAGACTTGAAAGGGTTTGAACCCCAAGCTTGCCTAACATACCATTAAATTAGAAAGTAATGCCAAGCTAGTCGGGTAGAATCAGATGCCTATCAACCTGAGAGTGGAGGATCTCATTAGAATATAAATCGATAAATTGATTGAATCCAAGATAATATTTCCAATTAAACATTCCTCTTGGGTGGTAAACCTCATGCCAGTGAGGAAAAAAATGGAGAGATTTAGTTATGTGTTGACTTTAAGGACCTCAATAAGGTATCCCTAAAGGACAATTACCCACTACCCTCCATGGATCAAATTATACAAAAGGTGGTAGTTTTTCAAAGGTTATCTTTATTTGATGGCTATTATGGCTATAAATGGATCATGGTGAAGGAAGAAGATAGGCACAAGACTACCTTCACTACAAAATGGGGTACTTATGCATATTGTAAAATGCCTTTTGGACTCTCTAATGCTAGAGCCACCTTTTAAAAAGCAATGGATGTTTATTTCCATGGGATTTTGAATGATATGGTTTGAATTTACCTTGATGATCTAATAGTTTTCTCAAAATACCCTAATGATCATCTAACACATTTGAGATCCATTTTTGATAGATATAGATAGTCTGGGGTTTCCTTGAATCTAAAGAAATTAATTTTTTTGGTACATGAGGGAAGACTTTTAGGACATGTAGCATCTAAAGATAGTTTATCCATTGATCTAGAAAGGATAGAGACAATCCTTGCTCTATCACTATCCAAACACAATAAAGGGTTGTAGAGATTCTTGGGCAAGATCAACTTCATCAGGAGGTTCTATACAGTCTTTGCATAGATGGTAAAGCCACTCACTCATATATTGAGAAAAGGAAAAAAGTTCACATGGACAAAAGAAGGAAAGAGGATCTTTGAGACCATTAAAGAGGCCATATCTCATGCCCCCACTCTATTAAATCTAGATTTCAACAAGGAATTTTACTTGTATTACTTTTCCACATTAGATGTAATCTCTACCATGCTCATGTAGTATAATAATCAAGGTTTGGGGTAACCCATTGATTTCATTAGCCAAGCTTTGGAGGGTTATAAAAAAATATATATAACATTTTTTTAAAGCATGTGATTATTGTTATTAGAAGTTTAAAGAAATTTAGGCATCTATTTTCAAATATTAAGATCATACTAATGGTAGCTTACCCAAGTGTGAAGTATTTTATCCTCAATAGATATTTAAACAAAAAGAGAGTTAGATGGGTCATCAAGTGTATGGAATATGACATTGAAGATAGGGTCATAAAGCTAGTCTAAGGAAAGGGATTATATGAACATCTTGCTAAAGATGTGAGAGAAGAAAAATAGATAATCCTAGTCATCCAAGACACCCACCAGGAAGATGAAGACACTCTTCCTTTCAGTTAGACACTAAACATTACAAAATTTCTCCAAATGGTAGAGTGTCCATTGGCTTTCAAAGCATCATAAATAAGACACTTCAGGCTATAATTAGTGTTATACATTATAATTGATGGAGTGATATTTAAAAATGACATTGGAGGTATGCTCTTAAGATATATTGAAACTAACCAATTTGATAAGCTTCTTTGGTAATTCCATGACAGTCCTCAAGGAGGCCATTTTTTAGCTAAGACCATAGCTACAAAAATCATTAAAGCTAGTTACTTTTGGCCCAAGTTATTCATAGATGCACATGCATGGCTGAGTAAGTGTTAAAAATGTACCATGTTTAAAAGGAAATAGAAGCTAGCTATTATGCCACTGAAGCCTATTCAAATTGAGCAGTCTTTCATGCAATAATGCTTAGACTTAATTGGCCTGATTAATCCTCCATCTAGTGTCAGCCATAAGTGGGTCTTTAAATCCATAGACTACTTTACTAGGTGGGTATAAGTAGTCCCTTGAAGGAAGTAAATGAGAACTTTATTCTTAAGTTTTATGAAATCCTAGTCACACATTTTGGAGCACCATCCACCATAATATCAAATAATGATTTGGTATTTAGTATCACAAAGGTATGTGAGTGGGCTCTTGATTAGGGTATTTATATAACATATTTATCTAATTATTATCCATAGGGTAATAGATTAGCCGATTCTATCAATAAGAACCTAATTTAGATCATTAAGATAATGATGGAATATAATCAAAGATCCTAGCACACAAATTGAAGACTCCCTTATGGCTAATAGGGTCATCCCCAAGAAGGCCATTGGTAAACCCCTTATCTCTTAGTACATGAAAGAGAATCAAGGCTACCAATTTCATTGTACCTTCTAGCTTTGGATCTTGTATACCAACTAGAGCTTCTAGAAAGTGATACAATGAAGGTCAGGATGAATGAACTAAGAGAATTAGAGGAAATAAGGGATGATGCCATGCATGCCATTTGGTCTAACTAATGATAGGTTAAGATGACCTTTGATAAAATATCTTCATTGAAAACATTCCATTAAGGTGATGTAGTCCTCAAATGGGATGAGGATTGTCTAAAACTAGGAAAACACTCCAAGTTTGATAGTCTTTAGAGTGGACTATATGTCATCAAAGGCTACAAAGAGAGTAATGCTTTTAATCTTGCCAAATTGAATGAAGATATCCTTTCCATCTCTATCAATGGGAGTTATCTCAAGTTCTAATATTAGTCTCATATCTTGTCTCTTATACATTAGTAGATAGGTTTGTTCTTTTCCTCTAAGTGCTTTTGCACACTACCATTATTTTAGTTATTTTATTCATTGTTTTGGTTATTGATTGCTCTTTTGTTATTTTTTTATTGTTTTCCCTCTCCATTTTTATAAGAAATGTTTCCACAAATTAACCATAATCTATTTGTAAATAGTATTTTTTTTCATTTTTTGAGCAGGCTTGATCATGTTTTGAGTTCTTTTACATAGTCAGGTATGCAAGCCAACTGAGTCACTAGAATTGTTGGCCATTTTGGCCCACATGAAAAGTTATTTCCTAGTTTGAATAAGATGAATGAGGTACATTTTTGATTAGATCAAGGGTTTAGAGATAGGATAAACATTACAGCTGGTGGGGATCTAGGTAGGTGTTCATGATGCTTTAATGGTTATAAGAACAAGTCTAGCTTTGCCTATTTACATTTTTTCAACTTTTGCCTAAGTTTATACTTATAAGTTTTTTAACTTTTGGATAAGTATGGTATTTATATTTCCTTCATAGGAAGGGTTTAACCACAAAGATCACAATAAAATTACAAGGGTTAATTCTTTTGAGAATTGTTCTACCTCTTTTTTGGCTAAGGGTTTTTATTGGGAGAAAATTATTTTGCAACAATTTTCTTGAAGGCACATTTATTCCATTAGAAAAATTTTCCAAAGATAAAATTTATAAGTATTGGAATTATTTTGGGAAGAATTCTTTCAATATTTTTGTTTTAGCTTTTTTTCAAGTATCAGGAATTGTTTTGGACATTTTGTCTGAAACAATATCCCTGAAGGGTCATTTCTTCGAAGAGGTCCTTTTCATTTTTTATGAAGGGAAATTTTTGAACCAAGGTCTAATACACTTTCCCTAAAAGATAATTCTACAAGAGAGTAGACCTTTTCAAAAATATTGAAGGATATATTTTTCAAACAAAGTGTCCTATACACTTTTCCTAAAGGGTATGTCTCTCAGAGAAATGGTCCACTTCAATTTTTACAAAAGGTAATTTTCTATGTTATGAAAGGTCCTTTTGGAATTAAGTGCCCAAAATAGTTTTCTCAAAGGTTATTTTATTATAAAAAATATCCATTCAAAAGTCCTGAAGAATATCTTGCAAGCAAAGTAATTTAATTCAGAGATTATGAAGGGTACTTTTCTGACAAATTATCCTTCCCAAAAGTTCCAAAGGAGCATTTCAAAGTTACAAAGGCCTATGTAAAAAAGGTTGAAGGAAATTTCTAAGGGAATAATTCCTTTGGGAAAATTATCCTAAAATTATCTAGGCTAATTTTCCTAGAGGTAGATTTTCTTTCAAAACTTTTATCTCAAATGAATAGACTAAGGCATAATTCCTTCAAACTTTTTGTTTGAGATAGAGATCTTGAAGACATGAATTATTTTAAACATTTTATCAAAAATAATTTCTCAAAGGAAAAGAGAAATCATAAAATTTAATTTGAATAAAGTGTTCCACACAAATCTCAAAGGATATTTTCATAGGGAAGTGGTCCAAATCAGACTTTTTGAAGGGTAAGTCTTTAACAAGGTGGGCCAAATAGAATATCCAAAGGGAACATTTGAAAAGATCTAAGGGAAAATTTTCAAACACATGAGCCTAGATTTTATGGTATTTGAAATGTCAAATACATCCACACAGATGCCAAATGATAGTCATGTAGATGTCAAGTTTAATGATAGAGCAAAAAAATCTAAGTTACAGATTAATGGTCACATGAATGTTAATGATGGTAATAAAAAAATAATATGATGGGAACAAGGACATCAATTTAAATCTCATGAACTAGTTTTTAGCTTTCAAACATGGGTCCTAGTTGATCAAATGGTTTGTACTTAATTGTTCATCAAGATCAGATGATGTGAGATGATTTAAATAGTTAGGAAGTACATAAGATTGACAAGTGTCATGTTCTCAAAGGTTAAAACCAAAGACCAATGTGGGGATGCCAAGTGGTATGATTTTATGAGCTTATATATAGATCCAATGGTGGATGGAGGTCAAATGGTAAGCAAATATTAAAGGAAAATGTGTGCATGATAAGTGTCAAAGATGCATTCAATTAGAAGAAGATCGATAACTTGTGATCATCCATGCACAGGTAGATCAATTAAGTGAGTTGTATGATGAGTCAAGTATATAGATCAAGAATTAACAACCAATTAAAATTGAGGTTGAGAGAAATGATGAACCTAGGATTCTTGATGGAGGTAAATAGGTTGGTTTTTTACCAAAGCAATCAAGCATGATGGAGCTAAGCTCAAGGATGTTTCAGTTGGATCCAAGGGCACTTTTTTGAGATTGAATAGCACCATTAAATATTTTTTAAGATAAACACGTAGAATTTGGTGGCCATTACCAAATCTAGCTATATGAGAGTGACATTTCTCCCTATTTGGGCACACATAGGAAAATTAGTCATTGAGCTATTTTGCACTAGGACAAAATGAAAGCAACTTGGTCCTATTGATTGTAACCACCATGAAGCATCACAAAGAATATTTTAATTATGTAATGGACTAGATGACCTGGATTAATAAGGAGTGGTTGAATGAGCTTGATTTATGGGGGTAGTTGTAACAAATTTTCAAATGGATTTAAACTCACATGTTTCCACTTTTGAGAACCAAAACTCCATCTCTCTTTCTCCCCATCTAATATAAATATAGCCTTTAAGATATTATTTTGGATCCTTCAAGTTGGTATTACTAGACTCTACTAAACTTGTATTTAACACCTCCTAGAGTAGTGAATATAGCATTTTACAATCATTTTGATATTCTATTTTTAGTGTTATATGTTTGTTTAATATGAAACTATGAGTGTTATATTCCTTTTGTATGTACAAACTCAACCTAAATGCTAGAAATCTTATTTACATGTCATATAGTGTGTCTTAGCATTGATATCTCAAAGATATAGAAGACAACTAAACTTAAGTGTCTTTAACTAGAACTTATTTAAATCACTCCCTAATTTGAGTGTACGAAACAAACCTATATATAAAATACTATTACATAGAAGTAGAGTAAACATTGTATTATTTTATTTCATAATTCATTAGTGTGTTAAAGAGTCCAAGCTTATGAGTGGATCTGATAAATTCTTAGTGCATCACCATAAATTATAGTAGGTTTTACTTTATGCAAACTTCTTATCCTTTTTCATCCCAACCAGTTCTTAGGTTTTATAAATAAAGGTTCAAATTCTAAAAATATGGGGAACTAGCCTCATAAAAAATCCTAGAGGTCTAATATAGATATAGGTAACCCATATCCTTAGACCATTCCCATGTTAGTCCATGTTTAGAAGTAGGACTTGAATACTCCTCCTTTTAGCTAGGGTGTAATATGGAGTGTTAACAATTGCTAAGACATAAAATATCCTATCTAAATCTCTCTAAGATGGTATTAGATGAGTTGGGGTACTAAGAAGGTTGTACTAATACAAATATGGTATCTAAATCTTTCTTAGAGCAATTGGAAGGGATTATTTTATGTAGAATTTTGTAAGAAGGAGGTCAAGGGTTCTAATCTCCCTTTTGGAAAAAAATATTTTCTTTTTTATATATGATTTTTGAAGAAAATATTCCTTTTTCAAAGGTTTTGTAAAATGAATTTGGTGATATAAATGTGTAATTGTGACATTTTTGTGACTCTTGTAGTCAAAAGGTGGTCATGTGACTAGGTAATATTCATGTTTTTCAACATTCTAAACACATTTAAATGGTCAAATTTATATTTCATAACCTCATTATGTGATTTTTATACCAATTATATTAAACATAATGTTGTACAAGTGCATTATTGATAGAATCTAACAACTTATATTTGTAAAATTTCTCAAAATGCATTGTATACATCATAGTAATATTGTAATAATGTGTCCCACAATTTATGTTGTTATTGATGATGATGTTAAATTTCAATTTTTATATGTCCCTAAGGATCTAACCATCAAAACAAATCCAACTAGAGGTTGGAGGATCCATGGAGGTTGGAGGATATTTTCCCTTCTCTAGTTTTTTATTCACTCAGAGTATGGGTTCACTACTGAGATAGCAATTTTTGGCTTGTTTTTTTTCTTTTAATTTCATTTATGTATATCTATATCTAATATTCATGACATGGAGTGAATATATTAGTTTTATTTTTTTATGCTACACAGCTTCTCCCCTCTCACCTGATAGGGGAAGATATTACATAATGGCCTTCAATCAATTATCAGTGGTTGTATGAGTAAACATTAGATTTGATAGCATTTTGAGTGTTGAACAAATGCATAAATGTGATTTTGGTTATTTTTGGCAATATAAAAGATGTGACATATAGATTACTAGAAGATCACTTGAATAGGTTCCTATGTGGGACCTTATGTGGGTCAATCTAGTCAGATAGGATTTGATCAGGTTCTACTATAGTATGGTATGATAATCATAAGGGATTAATAGGCCTTGATCATATTCCTCAACCTTTTATGCCATAACTCGTAAGGTGGGCTTCTTTATAATGAACATCAGTTTGATTAGTACCATGGTGTATAATTTTCTAGCTTGTAGATGTAGTAGAGATTCATTGATGACTTCATAGTCATAGCTCTAGATATTCATCATCTACCCATTTAGATCAAGGGGTATTTTGTTAGGTTTATGATCCAAAGCCTTTTATTTTAATTTAGTTTTTATTTTAATGTTTAATTAGTTTGATTTTGTAATAAATTTGGTTTTATGAGAAATTTGGTTGCATCTTGTAACCACTCATGAAAAGCCTATAAAGCTTTTCACGGTCTTTGTAAAAATGATCTTAAAATAATATATGATAAAATTATTGCGAGGAAAATATTTTTCATGGTGATTGTTGGTCATTTGAGAGATATGCCATACAAAGTACTAGAGGATCACTTAGATGAGCTCCTATATGGGACCTTATATGGGTTGATGTAGTTTGTCATGCTTTTATTAGGTTCTACTATAGTAGAGTATGATGATCATATGGGATGAGTAGGTTTTGATCATGTTCTTCAACCTTTTATGCCATAACTCATAAGGTGGGATTCTATATGCAATGACATTAGTTTTATTAGTACCATGATGTACTGTATACTAGCTTGTAGATGTAGCAGATATTCATTGATGACTTCATATTCATAGATCTAGATATTCATCATATATACCCCTTTGGATCAATGGGGATTTTATTGGGTTTATGATCCAAAGTCTTTTATTTTCATTTAGTTTTAATTAGTTTAATTTTTTAATAAATTTAGATTTATGGTAAAGTTGGTTGCATCTCTTAACCACTCGTAAAAAGTCTATAAATATTTTTATGTGATTTGTAAAAATGATCTCAAAATAATATATGATAAAATTATTATGTGGAAAATATTTGTTCATGATGTATTTTAACTATTGTTTCTCTTTCTCCCTGGGCCATCATGTTGGTCAATAAATAATTGCTCATGTTGATGATAACAATGCTTACCATCCCTAGATCTTATTCTACCTACAAGTCTAATATTATAAGCTTTAAATGATGCTCTATATTTCCTTTCAATGATCTTGTTTGAATTTTCAACCTTGTTGAATCTTTATTTATCTGATTGGCACTTCTCAAACTATAATATAGGTGTGATTAAAGTTGCCTCAACCTTGTATTCTTCTTATACATGATGTTATTGATGTATGATGATATCAATCTTGATTTACCTTTATTTCATCACATCTAAAAATAATTCATCTTTAGGCTCAGTTATTAACTATTCCTTAACCACAAGCATGTCTAAATTGACTTCACTAGGTTCTTCTATGACTGTAACTTCTTTGATAGCAATAAGACATACACTTACATTTTTTATAAGAATTTATCTTTCTTGATCGATATGACACTCAAAAACCTACTTTTTAGGCTCATTATTAGACTTATCATCAAATTCACACTTCTTTGGAGGAGGAATAATCATACCTACCTATTAAAATTCTTAACTTATGGCATTGAACCTTTGCCATAAATCATCTTCCTCTTCATGAGTGTCATATTCTAGGGATCCTTCATCAATTAAAAATAAAAATACATTGTTATTCTCACCAGAGTGATCTATCATACTTTTTAAACTACCATCATCATACACATGAATCAAGTAATTATCTTCAAGAGCTTGTGAGAAAGAAAGTTCAATGCTTACCTCATATTGCTCATATTCTCCCTCATAGATGATATAGGTACCAAGGTTAGTTTGCTCAAAATATGTGTATGGATAAT
Organism: Torreya grandis; assembly: GCA_037957365.1. Taxonomy (NCBI): domain Eukaryota; kingdom Viridiplantae; phylum Streptophyta; class Pinopsida; order Cupressales; family Taxaceae; genus Torreya; species Torreya grandis. The sequence goes on from JARHVA010006365.1 coordinate 818,594, forward strand.
GTTCATATATGTCTACACTATACTCATATAAAAATTGATCAAATATGCCCTCAACCTTGGAATATGTCTCATCATCTACAACACACTCCTCATGATCATTGATGACATAATTCAAGTTAGAGTTTTCTTAAACATAGGGTTAAATGTGAAATTTAGAAAGTGGTTGAGTTATAATGGTTAAATTTACTCCATACATTATTTGGAAATCCAATAAGGATCAATCAACTAAGATTTAGCCTGCAATCTCAGTTTTGAAATCCTTTGAGAGGTAGATAGCAAAATGGCCAGGCAAGTCAACAACCATAATGTCTTGAAGGATGGGAAAATGAAGACAATCATGTAAGAAGACACTCAATAATTTGAAAAATCTTACTAACTTATAAGGTGTCCCATCAAGTTGTAGTACCCCTCTATTATATGTTTCATATTTTAAACCCAATTTATCAGCTATAACCTTGGGCATCACCGAAGTGTTAGCTCCACTATCAACTATTTAGTTATGAGTAAACTTATCCCCCATAATAAGAGTGAGGTAGAAGGGTGAAGGATTCTTAGATCTGGTATAGGGTTTCATAACATTATTATTATCATAGGTAAGATAAAAATTAACATGGCCATTGCTTGATGATGAAGGGATAACATGAATTATGGATATCTTCTTTTGCAAGAGTTCCTTTTGGCCAGGCATGTGAAGGACATACCAAATATAAATACATGCCTTAGTATTATTCAATGATTTAAAAATGTTAAAAGAATAATTACTTACTTTTTATTGTGTCCTTGGAGGTAAGGAAGTGTTTATAACTTAAGCTATTGAATCACTTGAAGTATCCCTTCCAACATTTTAACTTGAAGAAGGTACAAGAGTAGTAAAGACTACCATGCTTGTAGTCATGCCTTACTACCTTGTATGAGGAATATTTTAAATTATAGGCACACCATTAACATCTCCTAGATCCTTCCTCTTATCTCTAGTCTTGTCTATGATAGAATTACATTGATTATCTACTTAGGTGTCTTCAACTAGGAAATTAGTGAAACTCACTCCTTAAGGTTGCCACCCTTAATTTTCTTGAATGAGGACTTAATTTTATACTATAATTTTAGGATTGATTCCTCCTTGATTAACCAAATACCTATCTCCACCTTTATTGGCATCTATCAATTGACCTTGTTTCTATTCCACTCCTTAGATCATATTGCTATGTACTAGTACCATTGTTATTATTTTGGAGGTGGAAGTAGGATTATATGCATTGGTAGGCCTATTGAAGTTAGGTTTCCCTTAACCTCTCCATTTCCCATATTTTTTACCATATTACTAATTATAGGTGTACAGGTTTTGATTCACACCATGCTACACATTTACTTGCCTAAGTTGAGACTCAAAGAATTTAGACCTTGTTTCCCAATCAATTATCTCTTATACCTTCTTAGGATAATTATTTAACTTAGTGTTGGAATTAGGAACTTTAGTAACACTTCGATTATGAATAAAATTATTTTGAAACATAGGCATAAATTTTTTTTGATGCAACTTCCTAGCTTGTATGAGGTTATTCTCAACTCTAATGGTAAGATCATATGCTTTAGGTAAGGTGTAACCACCCATGGATTATAACATGATGGATATGTTATTTCCAATATCCATTATATATATGGGAAACACAAAAATTATAGGAGGTCTCATGGGAGGAGGTAACCTGTGCCAAGTCCTTTGGAATATCTCATTAAAACCATGCATTATCTCCTTGGGGGATATTTTAACTACATTGAGCTAGTGGATAAGTGATGTGTGATCACTCTTATATTCAAACCTTAATGTTAGTATCTCTCCAAATTCATCCCAAGTTGTGATACATATACCAAGAAAATTCCTATACCAATAAGTGCTTTCCCTCTAAGGGACATGGTAAGGAGTCTAATATTAATATTGACCTCAGTGACATTGTGAAAACTATAGAATTTTGAGATATCCCTAATTTTATCACTAAGAGGTACATGAACTTCACTATTTAATGTGAGAACACTTTTTATATATTTAGGGGGTATGTCATCATATGCATCAAGATGGATAGGATTTTCAATGTTAAAGGATAAGAAGGAATGTTGCTTATCCATGTTATACTCAAGTTCTTCACTCTCTTGATATTCTTGGCTATCAAATTCATATTTATCTTTAAAGGAAAGAATAGGCAAAGGATTTTAAACTTCAAGAAGAAGTTCAGGTTGAAGAGGTGGATTGATGTGATTAAAAACACTACTATAAGATGACCTAGTATTAACCATGAATTATGAGAATAAATATATGAATAATCAATGGTATACAACTAGATTTTACCTTTAATGGAGTTTACAAATTCTAATTTGAACACCATATGTAACTATGATGTTGTAAAGACCAACATTCACCTTGACAATTTGTTTTTAAGACAACATTCCCATCAAGTGTTCCAAAACTATTGTCACTAAATATCACACCCTAGAGGATGTTGTTAAAACATACTCTAATATTTAAGAAATATTTTACCACCTATAGGCATGTGGGTTACCTATAGTATAGGTAGACCACGAGGTTTAAGGGATAACTCCCTAGATTGATCCTTAAGTACTTATCACATTAACTAACTGATTGCTTAGATGAAGAGAGGTAGAATATGCATGAATTTGATCTACTCTAAGGGTTGATATAACATGAAGATATCCACAAGATTTTCATACTCTTACACAAAGAGATAAGACTCACAATGCTAGCTTCAATGTCCTAAAATACTCTAATATTAGTATTTCAACATGGAGGTGATATGCATGAAATATAATAAAGGTAAGTGAACCATATATCAGTTTTAGATACTAAGGCTACTTCTAAACTTTTAAATATACCCATACACTTAACAATAATTCATGTGACCTGCTAGAGTGGAACAACTTGTACCAAACATGGAAAGATTGAGAGAAAGCAATGATAGATGTAAATCACTTGACTATTAACTATAAATCTCTTCAAAAACTTTGAAAATATAGTTTATGAACTCAAAAATATCTTTAATTTATTATTCATAGGCAAATTACAACATCAAACCAATAGGGATTTACCATAATAGGTGTGGAATTAGAATACAAGAGCCAAAATGGCTAGCATTTATAGAATGTGAGAAAGGAGAGAGAGGAATGATGCTCAAGAGTCACAATAATAAGTTTATAGATAACAAGGAGAGTTAAATTTGTATTATAATTGATTATGAGATATACCATGAAAGGTATCTTTGGATAAATGTCCCTTAGAAGCATCAGACTCCCAAAAATTGGCATAGGATAATCTCAACTAGCTTATTGAAATTACCTTCATCATTAGGCCTCTCTTAAGAAATCCAAAGTAGACTAGGGATAGTTGACACATATGAAATATGAATGGGTGTTTATATAAAATCTTCAACATGCATCAAATTTGTCCCTAACTTTTTGTCTTCTTCTAGACACTTGTTCTTAATATCTATAGTCACCATCACTATATCTATAGGTTTGTCTTCACATTTAACACCAAGATGGTCTTAAATTATTTAATAAAATATATGTATTGGGTATTATTACAAATATAAATAGTCCCATTTCCTCCAAATTCATTAGGTAGACCTTAAAAATCCTCCCAATTTGACTTAACTCTTTCTCACTTGATGGTCACCCTCCATTCTCATTGTCTTCCACAAACTACGTAAAGTGAAGGAGCTTGAAGAAGTTTTTGTGTGATTATCTAAAGTAATAAATGAATATTAATATTTATATTATGTCCAAATTTACCTTCCCAATTTATTATCATCATTCAAATCTAACCTAAACCTACAAAACACACAAAATATATAAAAAAAAAACCTATTATGTACGCCATCTATACAAGTAGGGTACCAACCAATTTAATGGAAAGGATAAGAGTCTTATATAATTACAAGGCCATTTAATAATAAACCAAACCATTTTCAATTCATTCAAAACCATTTATTTCCAATCATGTCAAAAATAAGGGTTCTAGAAGGTTTTAGCACATTTTGACTCTTAGCATTTGTTCATAAAAACTAAACATTAAAATTATGAAAAAATTCCTCTAAATACAATCCCAAGACCTCATTCAACTTTTTTCAACTCCTTAGGTTTCCATGCTAAGTGTTTATACTGGTGTGGGCATCTAAAAATGGCCTCTCAAGCTTAGGAGTGCATTTTATATACCCTATGATAAGTTTGAGCACAAATGACTAACTTGAGTGGTCTCTTCTATAGACCAATAGTTCCAAATAATATCATAACTCCATATGAATATCATCAAGTGTATGGGAAGGTTAATTTCGTCTTATGAATAATATTGGACCCATTTAGGGCTTTAGGCCTAATAAGCTTCACTATACATATTTGCTCATAACCACCTCTAAGTGGTTTCTCAAGATTTTAAGGCCTAATTTATGTTTTTCAATATTCAAATCACCACTAAAAATCTTAATTTTAGTGTACTAACACTTCCCAACTCATCCTCTTATTACCTACCTACCTATGCCTTGAATTTTGCCTCTCTGGGAGTGCCCTTTATTTGAGATAGAATAGAGGGAATATCCCCTATTTACTCATCCATTTTGAGGCTATTATAGGCTCAAGTAGGTATTAGAGGTATTATACACCATGTTTCATGCTTATTTTATGTTCATAGACCCCTAAACTCTTCACAAATTGTAAGACATGCTTCTTAAACCTATTGACTATACATAAACTATGATCATGGCTGGAGGTTGAACTTTAGACATTAGTCCTTGTCTTATTCACTTATTCTAAGGATCTCATGAGTTGGATATCACAATTGTGTAGGTATTATAAAACATGTTCATCATCCCAACTTCTTTTCCCACATTCTCAACTTGTATTCTTTATTGCCTAGCCTTGTTAGTAAATTATGTACTATGTCGATTATGAGTAGCAACCGTTATACCATATAGACTCTTGTAGGTGAATTTCCACCCTTAATCATCATATTGAACATTACAAGGTCAATATGGAATAATTTTATCATTTCTACTTAGAAAATGTCTATATTTTTAGGGTTTTTAACTTCTAACTCATTATCAATCTAAAGGTGCTTATAGTTAGACTATAAGTGGCCCTTTTGAGAGCAAAAAGAGACCCTGTAGGTGTCACTAAGTGAAAATATTTCATCCCAATTATTTTAAATTATAATTTGGAATTAGTGTCACTTTACTTACATAAACACTATGTCTTTAAGGTATGCTCTCAATTTCCAATGACAACATAATGTACATTGTAGACTGATTTTTCACACCTCATTTGAGAAAAATGGGATCCTCCTATAGGTGACAATATACATCAAACATTGAAAATAAACCCCTTTGATCAATCTTGGAGGGATAGTATCATATTTTACTCACATAAGGTCACTTTGTCTAGAAAGTATGCCACTATCATGCCATTATTTTATTATAGGGTCACTTGAACTTCAAAGTGTTTTAGATGACACTAAAAGATTATAGTGAAAGATTTCTTATGTTTGAAACCGTCATACATCACCATGTCTCGTCCAAATAGCCATGTTATTTTTAAAGGCATTCCCCCTACATTTTGGATACATGATGAGATAATTCATACCTATATAGATCTAATGTCACCCTACTATAAGATGGCATCAAGTATGGATAAGACCTTAGTTAAGAGGAATTAAGATAATTTGTCCCTAATACAAATTTATCAAACTAATATTTTAAGATTCAAGCTTATTTTATACCTTAAGAAACCATAATTTATGTTAATAATCTTATTATCTTAAACTTTATGATACCCTCAAACAAGATCAAACACCCTCCTTCAACTCTGCTTAGCTTCTATTAGTGTCACAATCATATCACTATAGGTGGTAATCTATAGGATACAAGGTAGTATGTGTTAAATTGTTTCTCCATGTTAATTTATCACCTTTTTAAAGGTTTAAACTTGTTATTTCAACCTCAAAAACATCTCAAAACTTTAAAAATCTCTCTGCTTCTTCAAAAGGCTGGCTAGATCTCCCTTTTACTTGACTATGTATAATAGCCATGAAGAAAGTTGACTATGTTATTCATATGAAACACTTTTATAACTTAAATTTTGGAAAGGGAGGTGGATGTAATAGCATAAGAGTCATGAAATACAATATTTCACCTTAATTTTAAACTTGTACAAGAATAAGAACCTTTTATAATTGGTGAAACATATCTAGAACCTCCAATGGTGTTCTCTTAGCAAAATGAGAAGGTTCATGTTTGTCTATTAACTTCCAAACATGAAAAACAAGTAGAGAGTCATGTGATAATATTTTTCATTCTCCCAAGGACCATGTATAATACTTGGTTTTTATTAAACTATGTAAACATAGAGGAAACCTGAAGGCGGTAGGGATGAGTAAGAAGAAATTAGTGGCTGACTTCTTAGAATTGGTTTATAAATAAAAATAAACCAATCTTAAAACTCAATACATGGATTTGAATTTGACAAGGATAAATACCTCCCACTAAGTGCACTTAACTTGATTCATCTCCTATTATCTATATTAAACTAGAACTGATTAGTCATTTCTAATTACCTAATAGAGCGATGGTAGAATGAAATGGTTTTATGACATTTTCAAGTGTTTCAAAGCTGATAAAGTGTATAGGTGAGTTTAGGGAAGCTAAAGGGACATATACAATCCTTCCATGCATGCCACACTCCTATAAAAATTGTAAAACTACCCAAACTTCCTTCTTTTTAACTATTTTCTTGTTTTAATGTATAAATCTTCAATTTTCAATTAGATGCTACCACTTCTAACAATATTTTGATATGAAGGATGTTGAGGAATGACTTAGAACACTTGTACTTAATGATAAACCATATGAACTTCATAAATGACTCATTTAGTTCCCTTAGAATGACATAAGATATAAAGGACTAAAAGTGACTATGATAAAGATAATGACACATCAAATTACATCACTAGGACCATGATACACCCTATAAAGCTCATATATCAAAATTGCAATTATAGAGGGTTGACCTATTTTGGCATATAGTCAAAATAGTCAACACCAACTTCTTATGACAAGCTTATTTCATTTAAAATCATGTTATTATTGTCTATAATCTCTTTTCATGCCCCAGATAGAGTATTCAAGGTATTGATTTATTTTTTTAATTCTTCTATAAAAATTTTATCTTCTATACATGTTTTACATCCATATTGTTTTGCATTAAAAATCATAATTCAAACTACATAAAAATAAGTGCCTAGATATACATTTTCACACTATTTTTAACCTATCTATTTTGTACTCCCTATTCAATGCCTCATGAACTTATATAAATATTTCTTAATGATAATAAAATATCAAAATAAATTTATTTGTATGAATTTCAAATTATCATGCCTCTTTTCAGTCTTCCTTTAAAAATTTAAAATATATACCAAGAAAAAAACTTATGAAACCCATACTATTCATGATTTTCTATTCATTTTAAACACACATTTCTTCAAATAAATCTTTCTTTTCTTCTCATATTTATTCACAACTAATTTTCATTCATGGTTTGATACTATTGTTTAGAATTTTTACACAAGATATAATTTATACAAAGATAAAAAATGAAAGGATATATTTTATTAATCAAAGGAAAGTTTAAATAATATAATATTTTAAGTTACATTATTCCTTCCTATTCAATCTTAAATAAGTTTCCATACATAACGAAACTTCCCAATAGACCCAACTTACTTTATACTAATACAACTACTCACATTGATAACTTATCATTAATTAAATATCTAATTCTAATGGTTATGTCTCACTAGGAGATGCATTTTGTATGTAGGAGATAGGATGACATAAAACTATCCTCTTTTTCTCAATAAACTAGGACTTGAATAAGGTCATAATAATAGAGTCTTAGGGTACTTGCATGAGTAGGTAATGACGTATATAAATGTATACCTAGTATAAGGTAATCTAAATTCAAATGGTGAGAGGAAAGGGTTTCAAATAATAATCATATAAAATGGGGTATACATGATGTCATGTCTCAATATAGATAAGTTATTATAAAAATTATTTTAAATGAGGTATATTAAGGATATAATTCACATACCACATATAAAAAAATAATGACCAAGAGTAATCTAGATACAAGGTAGATAATATTTCTAAACTAATAAGAATATAAGTGGTGAAATGGTCAACCAATGAATGGTATATGAAACTTTAAGTGATAAATGGAAAGCCTAAGAAACTAATTTTATATACCAAATTATTTGGTATAATGAGGATCATGATCAAGGATAAACAACACATATAAAATATAAATGATCAAAGTGATATATAATATACTAATTAAATAAAAGAAAGAGAGAAGGGATAGACATACTCACATTTGGGTGGAATTTTTGGTACCTAAATCTCCCCCTTTAGATTAATTATAAATTTTAAAGATATTTTATAGGATAAATACTTTAAATGGAAGTATGAATACCTAGGTATCCTTAGTTAGGGACTCCAAAGACTAGGTGTACCTCCTTGGTTTGAATTTTCTTATTGATCCTCAAAGCCAATAATTAAGGCCAAACCTCTAGTATAAGTATCAAACCAATAAATCCTCTAAATATTAAATATGAAAATAAATTCAAGTGTAATCAGAGTAGATTAATGTGTACTATCATTTAAGAATGAAGTATGATCCCTATATATATGATTCTGATACCTGAAACTAAACTTGAAATCTAAGTCGATGGTATCATAAAATATGACACAATTGGAAATATATTGGCTGACATAGTATTGTATCAACCATTTAAATACAATATATATTATAAATGATATAATTTTAAGTATATAAGTTATGTTAATATGATATAGGGAAGACAAGTATGAAAATAATTGTATCAACATGGCTGATAGAGTAGGTTATATGGAAGCTACTAGATATGAATGTAAAGTAGATGGAGAGATAAGATATAAGGATACTTAGAGGAGGACACATTGATAGTAATGAAGGTATGATATAATAGTATGTAAACATCTATCGTAAAGTACCACAAGTGAATCCCACCCATTCCCTATCCACCCTTTGAGGGGTGCACTCAAGGAGATTGATACACCAATAACCATATACAATAAAAAGAGATAGTAAAGTGATAAAGTGAAAAATATTAGGTGTATACATATGCCCCACAAAAATCTAGTTTCATGTCATAATAGTGTAACACATAATGGTGGTTTAAGATAGATACATAGAAACACAAAAGAGTTTAACTAGAAATAAATGCTAAAGGAGTTGAAAGTAAATGAAATTAAATGAGTTAATATATACACCTACACTCACCTTGATAATTTTAGATATAAATTTTCATAATTTTTAGCCTAAATAAGGTAGAAATCAATAATAATGAAGGGTGAACCTAAAAAATTATATAAAAATCCTAATTTTTGCAAAAAAAATATGTTATCACCTAAAAATTAAGTTACCCATTTTCTATATTTGGAAAATTAGAACTCTAATTCTATAAATTTAGTGCTATAGAGACTATGGCTCAAGGATGATGAGGAAAACATGTAGGAGATAAATTGGGTATATTAATTACGGTAATATAGGTAAGTGATTTATTGAATGTTGAATTTGTTGAATTTTAAGTAAACGTCTAGATTTAGGAAATCTAAGCATTGGGGAAAACCCATGTAGTGTGATTTACCCCAAACAAGCATGAAAATGAAGATTAAAATGTGAAATGTAATAAGTTTTGATGAAAAATATAATTTAGGTTTAAGGTAATTTATTAGGGATAAATAAATAAATAATTTCCTCTAATTAATTATATCAGTTAAGCTCATGTAGTTGGGCAATGAGAAATCACAACCATGGATAATATTATATGGTATGGTAAGTGTAGTTGTGCGAGATAAGCTATTGATCTAACCATTACAATATATTTTTATTGATATAGTTTTGAAAAAGAAATAATAATGTGGATGGTACCATATGGGCTGGCTAATATAGTTGAAAATTTTCATACATGGCCAGCACAATATAAATTAATCTGATGTTGTTAGGGAAAAAGTTTTCTTGATAGTACCATATGGTATAGTTGATGTAGTCATAAAATAAATTATCATTTTTAGTAAAGTAGGTGGTTGATGAAGTAGTAATTCACTATGGTTATATATAGTGTATGGATTTTACATAATAAAAATAAATAATATGCCAATACAGTGGAATTTTAGGTGTTTATTGCAGTAAGAAATAATAATATGGACAGTACAGTTGAGAATTAGGGACCAATTTGATTTTATTTGTTGTTTTAGTTAAATTTTTTGTTTGAATTTATTTTCTTAGATAAAAATATAGTTGTATGTTATTATTTTATGTTTTTATAGGTGATGAAGACTATGGAGGTGTGTCAATGTTAGTTAGCTATCAAATTTATTAGAGTGATTTCATATTATCAACTGAGATAGATTAGTTAGATTGGGACTTAGAGGAATCATGGTGTATACATATAAATTTGATTTCTCTTCCATCACACTAGTTTTGTTTAATTCATCGTAACATTAATTAATTATAGTCCCCCAGTCACTACTCTATCATTAGTAACATTTATTTTGTAATACATCAACCTTATATCATCTCATGGTAATTAATCATTCTGTTAATAATCCCACTTATCACTAATCCTAAAGTATCCATTATTTTTGAATTTCCAAATCCAATAATAACTACCCTAACCTTGTCCTAAAAAAATCTTTCTAATCCCCACCTAATCACCAATTGTCATCAGTCATTCCTAGGAGAATCTATAATTGTCCACACTCTCTAAGGAACTCATCTCTATAATTATCTAAGTAATTTTATATTCCTTGTGAATTCTTCATCCTCTCCTATGTAAATAAATTTTCCTTAATTCCATCTCCATATTTGTAATGAGAGGCAAAAATTATGATATCATGCCGAATATTATGTATTGATAAACCATAATTGTTGATGCAAGTCTTTAAGTCTAGATCAATCAATCCAGAATCTTATATAAAGCATTAAACTTGTTAATTTAGGGTACATAAATACATTTTGAGGTCTATTGAGTTGTATATGTGAGGAATAAATGTGTATTTTTAATTTTTTATATTTTTACTCCATTTGCCTACCTTTCCCAATCATGAGTATTTATTTATAAATTGGATTGAGTTTCAATAATTTGGCATGCTAAAATAGTCATTTTGCATTTAAATATTGATTCCAAATTTTACCTAATACATAATGGTGACAATAGTGGAAGGGATCCCCTTTTCAATATAATAATTTATTTTTTTATTTGCTTAATATATGTAATAATGGTGGATGAATTATCTTGTTCCTTATTTAGATATTGATAAAATTCCATCATCCACATAGTTATTTACATTAGATGTTTTTGTAAACTTTGTATCTAAAATTATTTGTTTCATAATCTTCTAATTTCATAGATATTTTCCTTTTAGAATGATGTAGGGTAGTTGTATGTGACTTCATAATTTTATGGTTGGTATGTGACTTCATGTTTGTATTAATTCATATTTGAGACCTTTTGTTCATATATTTCATATCCTACAATCATTGTATGGATATCCTACAGTCTTAACATTCCATGAAAAACTTTTGAGGCATTTTGTCACAATATATACACCTTGTGGTTGTTTCCATATTTTTCACATATTATCTAATCTGAATTCATTACGAATTAGATCATCAATTAATTTAAATCTTTTGTAATTTATAAGTGCAATGTAAATGAAACCATTAGGTGACATATCTTTTTGTATCCTTTCATTATGTAGTCAAAATATGTTGGTGTAGGTAAGTAAAGCCATTAAGTAGTATTTATGTCTTCATCATGTGATTTTAAAAAAATCCATACATAAACACATTTACCAATTGGTGGTACCAATATTAAACCTCATGTATCAAGCCTATATGGTGTCTTTGTAGGAAGAATATACTCTCTTAACCTATCACGGTATTCATTTTTTTATTTTGGATAAAATATTCATTAGTGGGATGTGGAAATTCATTAATAAAAATATCTATTTCTTGGAGGATTCATTTTGGTAATATCCATTTATTATAAGTCTTATTACAATTTATATTTTGATAATGCCCATTTCATATAGGTTTTATTACATAGAGCATTATTATTAAATCATATCACCCATTTATTATCATCATTAGTATAAAGAAGATTTTGATTAAATTTTACTACCCTTTTTAGTATAATTATGATTCCAATAATCCCAATGCCATATTAATCTTATTACACTCAAGATTTTTGGTGATATCTATATACACACAATATTTTTAAACTTTATCATTTAATGACACTTTATCTATTATAGGAACTTACCAAGTTTTGATCTCTCTAAGTGCATAATTTAAATGGTGCACTAAGAAAGGGTTGGGTAGACAAATGGTTCTTTTGAAATATTTTTGGTCAATTCTATTATTGCATAAACCCATTATAAATATTGCATATCTAACTCCCTAAGTAATCCAAACCCCATTTACACATTTCTATAAGTATTTCTCGTTACAGCTAAGTAACCACCATATTTTACTACTAAGTAATCTAGGCAGATCCTGTTATAAAATATTAAGTGCATGTTACATAACTAAATTGAATCAGTCAACTTAGTTCTAGGCCTAACATTAATCTTTTTCTACTAAATTGGATCAAGCTGGCTGATGTTGTCAACTAAAATTCTAGAAGGGGTTTAATGCTTATCTATTTTTATAAATATAAGAAACATTTCAATCCAATAGAGAGGAACATTCATTTTTGCATAATTATAATTCATAATTATACTAAATTTGGATTTGAAGGAGCCATTGTTTAGGGTTTTGCTTGAAGAGAATATTACTTATTTTTTGGTAAGTCTTAAATGTGAAGTAGGAGAATTTTATCCTAGATATGATTTATATAATGAAATGCATACAAATCATTAACCAACATCTTAAAAATAACCATTGGCTAAGGGAGGCATTGAGAATTTATAGGTTTACCCAATTACGTATTCCTAACTCTAGCTATTTCATTTTATAGATAGATATTATATAAGCAATATGTATGAAATGTACAACTCCTTGATAAGATTACCTCTATGATTAAAATTAGTGTAGATATTGGGTTTTATTTTCTTTTCATCTTCTACTTTAGGTAGTCTAGGCCCTCATTTTCCTACCATGATCCCTTGAATGTTTTTTGTGTTTAATCATCCCCATTTTTTCCACAAGATATGGTGATCACTAGATTAGTTTTACTTTATGTACTTATACCTAGCAAGGGTTATGTTTGACCAAATTTGATTTTTAAGTCAAATTGGGGCATCTATAGGTAAAAAATTGGGTTTTATAGGTTTTTGGGTGTATAAAATTGGTAATAAAGTATATTATATTTTATTTGATGCCATCTAATGCTATATTATCCTTGGTCATGAGTTTCATTAGCCAAGAAGTCCTTTGAGTCATTTTAAGGGTCAAAATTGAGAATTTAATGACTTATATGGATTTATTAGGAAGTGTGAAAGTTAAAAAACATTATTTCATATCTCATGTGTCCTTATAGGTTTTAATTAACTGATTAAAATGAAAATTGGTAGCTTCATCAGAAGAAAAGGTAATTTTCTTAAGAAAGGAGAAGATTTTGTCATGTATAAAACCTCTTTGGGAAGTGTGCCACATGGAAAAGGTTTAAATGTGCTTATTAATATTCTAAATACTTGTTTACATTTTTTTTAATTTTTATGTTTTATTTCTAAGCTAAAACCATTTTGTTCCTTTTTTACCTTTCTTGGCAAATAGAAGTGACGTGTAGGTTTGTACTTGGTATGGTTAGCATAAGAGGTTTCAAGAAAAATGATATTAGGTGTATATTATAAACTCATTCACATTCCATTTTATGTTTTTTCATTTATTAATTATTTCATGAGCTTTATGAACCATACCTAAGAAGTTGACCTTCCAAATCTGCTTGTTAATTTGTACACCCCATGGGTTTCACCTTGGTTTGAGAAGATCCATATAATAAAATTATTGATATTGGTTATAGATTATTTTTAATCCATATTATCATTATTTACATGATTAGTTTCATGTTTTTCAAATATCTCATGGTATTTTTGGTTCACTTTGTAGGTTGATGTCCTAAGTGTGATGGCAGTCATTTTCACTACTTGTAGAAAGTTGTAATCTCTTCAAGGGATTCATATGAATGGGAGATGGTGTTATCCATTTTTAAATTCTATATGATTCATATAATTACATTTTTTGGTCTCATATATCTATACCTTGATCAAACACTCAACCTTATCACACTCACAACCATCTTTATGCTTGTTTCAATTTAAGTCATGATGCTTGAGCTCTAATCATGTTTATAAAAGATAAATGGAGACTATAAAATGTGTTTATCACGTTTTATTTCATACTATTTAAAATTATACACCCTAAGTAGCACAAAATGACCCCGCTGATATTCAATGATGCACATACACTTAGAATTAGCCATGGATAACCACCTACAGGAGTTCTCAACAACTACATCCATGTTGAAAAGAGTAATTTGGTATTTTTTGAGGTTTTCATAAGATAAATGAATCCAAATGAAAAATTAAAAATATGGTATGGTCATGTTACATGCTCATGATCCATACATTCTACTCACAATGTTACATTCTCTACCTGTAGACCTTTCAAGGTATACTTATAGGGGTTTCATGATGATGTCATGGTATGATGAGAGATTTAATAGTGGTCCCTATACTTTTTAATCATAAGGAATCCATTTTAAAATATTGAGAAATATCTTGGATCACTAATTTTAAATTCAAATTCATATGGTTCATTCCATGACCATTATCTAAGATAAATTTTCATGTATTAAAGAATGACCAGATATAGGTGAAACCACAATGCATTATAATACCTTTTTGAAGTGTTATGACATGTGGTAAAACCCTTATTAGAGTCCTTATATGTTTAAGGGTGTATAACATATGTTTTTGAAGGGATATATGATTAAAAAAGGTTGTAAATCATATTCAAAAATAGTGACTACAAGTCTAGGGAAGCTTTCCCTAAAAATTCAAAATAAAGGTTAGGTTGTTATTTGTCAACATCTTAAAACATGTTTTCCAAGGAATTATAAGCACCTAGATAGGTGAGTTTTGATAAATATAGAAATTAAAATGACCTTATAGAGTTTAAGGGGAGGATGACCAATACATATTGGTTTATAGAGGTCCCAAAAGTTACCATTTAGATACTAAATTCAAGTATGTCCACAAGAATTTTATTCAATAATGATTTTTCACTCAAAGTTGATAGTTCTAAACTTTACAATGCATGAATGTAATTATAGATGTTTTAAGGTGACATATATTATCTAATGACCACCTAATAAGTTAGGATACTATTTTTAGACCCCTATTCACACCTCAATCTGTACACAGGCCCTGAAACATCCACCTACAATAGGCAAGTAGGCAAGGAGTAAGTAGATTTGTGTTATTGATGTGAATAGTGCATAAAAGTGAAGAAAATAGTTCTAGACATATGGTTAATTAATATTTATGCTTAAATAAAAGTTCCAAATATTTATTTTAAAGCCTAATTCATAAAAAATTATACTCATATGGGTCATTCTTGAGAAGAGAGATAGAGAACACAGTCAACTGGTATTGACTGGTCCTAAAAGATTTTCAACCTCAAAGTGTGTGAGATACATATAGAACATGGATGAAAGGAGTTTAAAAACTCAAAGGGAGTCCAAATATTCCATGACCGATCTTAGCTGAGGCATATACACACCTATAGGTAAGGTCTAGAAATAGGAAACATAGTCACAGTTAGGGTTTGGTATTCAGCCTTGACTAGGAAAGTATATGAAATGATAAGTGAGAGTTTGAATGGATGAGTAAATTTTAAAGAAAATTCATGGAATTTATAAAAACCTAATTTATTTATCTTGATGAATCTTGAGTAGAGAGGGTTCTAAATAGATCAAAACACAATCATTTTGAAGGAATCCTACACAGTCCTAGTTTCTAACAAGTTTGTCTTAGACTTTCACATCTTTGAAGGGGATAAACATATGACCATGAGATGATTTTTTTGTGTGATATGTCCTAAAAATGTGAGGAAATCCCTCTAATTTTTACTTTCCCTAATAAAATATGGTAAGTACCCCCTATTTTTTCTCAGATAGGGGGTACTTCCCCTCATGCACAAACCTGGTAGGTTGAAGAAAGGAGGTGACATAACTCACCAAGAGTATTTTGAATATGTAAATAAGGTGTATAAATTTTTTAAGCACATAGTAAAATATTTTAAGCTGAATAAAAAAGGAAGGATACCAACATAAGGGACCAAACCATTAAGATTTGCAGATAAGTTCATCAAACATGGTTATGTCTACCATACAAACAAGAGGTCATTCTCACTTTTGGATCTAAGTGAAATTTCCAACTGGTTGGAACATATTTTTAGGACCATGAAAAAAAAATTTAGGCATATATTTTTTAGGGTAAGTCATGAATAAGCTATCTTGGGTCTTGAACCAACATAGACCTATTAAGTATGACTAGGCCTAGTGCCCAAATGGGGAGTCCATCACACTTACAACATGAATTATGATTTATATACCATTTGTAAATGTTCATAGGATCAATAAATAGGTATATAATCCATTATAATTTATATAAAACAAAACTAAAACATTTTGTAGGTCAAAAATAAACTCACGCATACAAGAAATAAGAATATAAGTTTGATAGGTCAGGTTACGATACTCATATCTTCTTGGAGGATTTCCATGGTTGACAAGGGTGTTCAAGGATGTTATAAAGGGTATTTAAGTAATTTTTTTTGGAATTTATTTGTAATTTGGATGTCAGATATTTATGAATAAAGCTTAAGAGTTTAAATAGGCCTAAAACCCTTGTTAAGCCCTTGTAGAGAACAATTTGATAAAATGGAGTTGAATACTTATTATAATGAGCTAGTTTGAATAGTATGGTGATTTTAACTTGTATATTATTCCTTAAATTTAATCCTCATACTTTTCATCTATATAGAATTATATGGATGGGCTGAGAAATAGGCTATTTTTTACATTTTTTTGCATTGTATAGGCTATAAGAGGAGTCTGAAGATGAAATAAAATATATATGGAATATTTATACTTTTAATAAATTTATATTGATATTTTATTCTAATTAAAAACACCTAACTATCCAAACTAGGTGCTTTATCTTAGCCAGTCAAAATTGGCCTATTAGGCAAGCTAGTGAGGAGGGTGGGGATATTATAGTGGGGTGATTTTAAGGTGTCCCTAATTATTATATGGAAATTTAGGGTATTTATATGTTTCATTAACTTCCTCTCATATATTTTCATGATAAATTGATGCTAAATTTGAGGATAAGTGTACAAGGTGCATGGAAGAGGAGTTTTTTGGACTGCAAATGATGACAAATCCTTCCCAAGTGATTATAGAGGACCAAGAATGAAAAAAATGCATAGAGAGGAATTAATTATACCATTACCATATTTAAAATTAGTTTCAATAGTAAAAATTAGTTATAAGGTGTTCAAAAAAGGTCAATCATGAAGGAAGTTTTTCTGATCCAATCAAGGAGTTTTCGTGCCACTTTTCATGAGGTTTATGACTTGGACTGTCATTTGTACTTATTAGTCTTCAATGTTTCATCCAAAAACATCTTATAATACATTTATAACTAATTTTACTAGCTTCAAAAGTGTCCTTGTGACCCTTTGACTTCTCTTTTCTCCTCTCTCAAGTTCTAAAAAAACTAGCCATTTGGCCATTATACTTTATGCTCCACCTGAGTATGGTGAAGATGTGATCATTTTTATACATTTTAATCAATAATATTACTTATTTTTACCTATTTCATGACTTTTATTAGTGTTTTCATTTGGAATATTTGATTTTACGTAAGTGAAGACTATGGATTCCTTAGCATGCTATTTCATTCTATCATCTATTTATAGTCTGAAAGCTTCTTCTTTTAGGGCATGTGAAGCGTTATAGTAAATTTCAAGGATTTATTAAGTTATTTTATTTTTTATTTACCTCATTTCCTATTGTCTAGTCCTCCTAGCTTTGCACATTCATCCATAACCTCACAATGTAACATTGATGTGAGAAGATGAAGATTAGAGAAGTGTATATTAAGTGTCTCTTGGTTTCAAGTGTAACATGAAAATTTTTGGATGTAATCCTGTTATTTGGTGTATCACCTCCCTTATAATAGTTTAATTTCAAATATATTTCTCCCTTTCACCCCCAAAGTTAAGTGTAGTTGTGATCCAAAGTGGTACATTAAGGGAGCTAGCACTATCTAGAGATCCACCTCATCCTTAGGCTACCCACAAGCCTAAAGGTTTTTCGATTGTGCCAATTGGATGAGAATATATTTTAAATCTCTAAAATGGTGAAAATACAAGTGGAAATAGTTTTTATCATGCCTAGTGGGACTCCTGGTCTAAGAGGTTGAGAGATTTTTGGTTTTGTCTCTCAATAATCAGCCTTTAAAGGCATCTATTCAAGCATTAATGGAAACTATGAAGATATATCAGTTGGTCAAGTATCATAGTTTATAATTTTAATATTGTTTATAAAATTTTTTCTTTGTGTTCTTTCTTTCTATGGAGTTTCATGGCTGACTTTGGTGTTGAGTTTTGCTCTATACAAGTTGGTGAGACATTTCAAGCTTGTGCCATTCCCTATCAATATGAAAAAATCCTTGTTCAATCTTGTAATTATCCTTACCATCATCAATATGAATTTAATAATCTCTAATATCATCCTTTTCAGCCCATTCATGAAGTATATCAGTCCTATAACCAGCGTTCTCAATGTGTTGCTCCTCCTAGTCAGCCTAGTCCTTTCCCAAGCCAACCCATTCCCACCTTCAAGAAGATAATCTTGGTCTATGAGAGGTATATGTTAGATATTTACACACAAATTGGATTTGGTAAATAGGCTCCTAGTCACATTATTTATAAGGTGAGATATGCATTATATATGGTCAAAAAAGAGTGGACACCTATTGAGAGAGTCAATTGACAAAGGCTCACAAATGAGATGCTTGATGTGAGTGGCCTAGTTTCTTCCTTAGAAGATAGGTTAATGGTTCATGAAATGAAACCTAACTAAACCTATCAGCCTTCATATTATCTTCCCCAATTTTCCTATCAGTCATATATGAACCTTACTCATGACCCAAATCAAATATATCAAAGTCATCCTTTTCCCAACAAGTTGGAGGAGAGAGTTGAAAGGACAAATCTTGAATTTGAAGCTAATATTGATAATAAAATTGAGTTAGATGATATTTATTTACATTATTACATGTTATAAAAAAAATAAGTAGAGTTCAAACCCTCATTTCCCTCTCACATTACATCCCCACCACCTCAAAAGGAGACCTCTAGTTCCAATATCCTAATCTAGAGTAAGATAGTAGAATCATGGGGAATGAAAGAGTATGGAAGTTTGGTTGATAATGAGTGTGAAGTGATGAATGAAGTTGATCCTTTGCAAGTTCATCTTAACTTTCCTCAAAAATATTCCTATGTAACATGTCATCCCTCATGTATTCCTTATGATCATGATGATTTCTATGAAATTCAAGAGAAATTTTTCCAAGAAAACCTAGCCAATAAAATTTAGGAGTTAGAATCAAAGATGAGGTTGTTAAATCAAGGTGTGATGGAAGGTTTAAACCCACACAAAGATCCTATGCCTAAAAACACCCCATCTACACTTCCTAAAGAGAGTCATAAATATAAATTATATGTGACTGAAGTGGTTTTCAAATGGAAGGAAGAAAGTCAAGCTATTTTATCCCAAAGTCTATCTCCCCTTCCTTAAGAGCTCTCGAAAGAATTCCCAAATTTGCATTCTCAATCTAATTTTGAGCCCTATGTTACATATCCACCAAATAGTTCATTTTTTCCTCATCTCATCACTATTTTAATTGATGTACCTATGGTGTGTGAACCTCAAAAGGAGAAATTGGTTGAGGAAAATTCAGAAATCTTACTTTAAGAAAATGCAACTCCATGGCAGCCTTATTGGCTAGGTCATCAGATTTCAAGATGCCTTGTACTGGCATCACTAAGAATGAGATTAAAGATATTTCAGTCCTTGATAAACAAGATCAGATTATGACATCTTAGGTGTAATTTGAAAACCCTCAATAGGTCCTACGTGCTAAATAAAAGGTGAGCTCTTGTGTTGAATCTCCTTGATTGATTAATGATGAAGAATACACTCCTTATGTTGAAGAAGAAATCTTGGAAGAGATCCTATTGAGATATGAAGAAGAAGATGAAGAAATCTCTCTTTTTGTTCCCCTTCATGATTCTGATCAAAGTGAAAATGATGGCTTATGGTAGATATTTGAATACATTTTCAAAGAGTTTGATTCTCTCAAGGGGTCTACAATTCTTTTAGAGCTAGTTATAAGTGATGGTAAGAAAGATGACATTGTTGAAGATGTCATAGATGATATAAATTACATTATCAAACATTTCATAAGTGATAAAGGTCAAATTACATCTCATCTTATGGAGGTCAAGATAAACCTCTATTGGCCTTAATCTTTCAAAGAAGAAGACATCATTCCTTTTGATACCATGCCTACAAAGAAGATGAAAGTTGATCATGAGAAGAGAGTGGGAAGTAACATGAAGTATGTGAATATGTTCAAGAGTAATATATCTACATTAAAGACCTATTTAAATATAGTCCACTTGAGAACATAGTAATTGAGGTACCAAGAAATAGGTCTGATCTATCAAGTGTTCAATTTAAAGAGCAACATGCTTGGCACCCTCATCCATCTCATGAAGAAGGAGATTCAATAAACTTTTCCTTTGATCTTGGAAAGCAAGGCATGATTGATTTTTAGCTGTATATAATAGTTTTTTCTCTATTTCCCTAAGTGCTCTGAGTACATGTGTGTGTGTGTGTCTTGTTAGTTTGCGTAATTTGTTTTATGTGTGTTCTTTTCCTTGTGTGTTTGAGGTAGTCTTTTAGTTGTCTTGTATTGGTTAATTTTATGGTCAATGGTTAAAAGTTTCCTTTTTTATTTCATACTCTAGATGACTCCTAATCCCAATAGACTGACAAGGCTATTGGTCTAGTTAGAATAGCAGGCATAATACCCCTATGAGTCACTAATTTGTTGACTGAATTTGAATTTTAAGTCAAATTAGGGCACCTTCTAGGTAAAAATTGATTTTTATAGGTTTTATGGGTATAAAATTTGGTTATAAAGTGTATTATATGTTATTTTATGCCATTCAATGTTATTTTAGCCTTGGTCATTAGTTTCATTAGCCAACATGTCCTTTTGAGTCATTTTAAGGGTTAAAATTGAGCATTTAATGACTTGTATTGATTAATTGGGAAGTGTTAAGGTTCAAAAAAATTATTTCATGTCACATGTTTCCTTATAGGTTTTAATAAATTTAAAAAACTAAAAAGTCTCAAGTTCATCAGAAGAAAAGGTAGTTTTATTAAGAAAGGAGAAGATTTTGGTACTTGTATGACCTCCTTAGGAAGTGTGTCATGTGGAAAAGGTTGAATTGTTCCTATTTAGATTCCCCATGATATTTACATGGTTTTTTTAATTTTAAAGTGTTATATCTGATATAAAACCACTTTGTCCCTTCTTTTACCTTTCTTGGCAAATAGAAGTCACTTACATGTTTGTACTTGGTATGGTCAGCATAAGAGGTTTCAAGCAAAATGTTCTTAGGGGTATATTATAAACTAATTAATATTCCATTTGATTTTTGGATGTAGAGGAATGGTGGCTTGAAATTTATGAACCATACCTAATAAGTTGACCTTCCAAATCTACCTACTAATCTATACACCCCATGGATTTCACCTTGGTTTGAGTAGATTCATACAATCCACTTGCATAAATTATATATATATATATATATATATATATATATATATATATATATATATATATATATATATATATATATGATTTTTAATCCATACTAGCATGCTTTCCATACTTATTTTAATGTTTGGAAAATATCTCATGGGCTTTTTGGTTTAGTTTGGAAGTTGATGTCCCAAGTGTAATGGTAATCATTTTCACTACTTTAAAAAAGTTGTATTCTCTATAGGGATTTCATATGAATGTGAAAAGGTATTATCCATGTTTCAATGCCATAATATTCATATCCTTCCATGTTTTGGTCTTATATCTCTATACCTTGATCAAACACCCAACCTTGTCACACTCATAACCAAATTTCTGCCTCCTTTCAATTTTGGTCATGATGCTTGTCTCTAATAATGTTTATATAATATAAATGGAGACTTTAAAAGGTTTTTATCATGTCTAGTTTCATAATAAGTCATATTTGACAACTAAAGTAACATAAAATGACCCTAATGATAGTCAATGTTGCACATATAGTTGCAGTCAACCATGGACAACCACCTAGAAGAGTTTTCAAGAGCTAGATCCACATTGAAAAGGGTATTTTGGTCTTTTTTAATGTTTCCATGAGATAAAGGAATCCATATAGAACCTTAAAATGGTATTAGGGTCATGTTACATGCTCATCATCAATATATTTTACTCACAATGTTACATTCTCTGCTTGTAGACCTTTCAAGGTACACTTCCAGGGGTTTCATGATGATGTCATGATATGATGAGAGATTTAATAGTGGTCCCTAGAATTTTGATGCATAATGAATTCATTTTAGAATATTTAGAGAGATATTGGATCCATAAAGTCAAATTATAATGCATATGGCTCATTCCATGACCACTGTCTAAGCTAAATATGCCCGTACTGTAGAATGACCACCTAGAGGTGGTACCACAGAGCATGTGAATACCTTTTTAAAGTGTTATATAATGTGGTAAAACCATTATTGGAGTCATTATATGTTTAATTTATTATAACATAGGTTTTTTAAGTGAGATATGATTAAACAAGGTTGTAAATAATAATCTAAAATAGTGAATGTAGGTTCAGGGAAGATTTCCTTATAAAGTCAAAACAGAGGTCAAGGGGTTCTTTGTGAACATCTTAAAACATGTTTTCAAAGAAAATTAAAGCACCTAGATAGGTTAGTTTTAATACCTATATCACATATAATGAACTTTTAAAGTTTGAGTGGAGGATGAGTAATAGAGATTGGTTTATGGAGGTCCCAAAAGTTACCATTTAGACACTAAATTTAAGTATTGATGTCTACAAGAATTTGATTCAACAATGACCTTGCACTCAAAGTTGATAGTTCTAAACTTGAAAATGCATGAAGGTGATTATATATGTTTCAAGGTTATATATATGATATAATGACCACATAAGAGGTTAGGATACTATTTTTAGACCCCTATTTACAACTTAGTACATACACATGACCTGAAACATCCACCTATAGTAGGTAGGCAGGGAGTAAGTAGACTAGTGTTCTTGATGGGAATATAACATAAAAGTGAATAAAATAGGTCTAGACAGATGGTTAATTGCTATGGATTCTTAAGTAAAAGTTCCAAACGTTACCTTTAAATCTGAATTCATATAAAATTTCACTCATAGGGGTCATTCTTGAGAAGAGAGATAGAGTAGAAAATCAACTGGTATTGACTGGTCCAAAAATATTTTCAACCTTAAAGTGTGAGAGAGACATATATAAAATGGATGAAAATATTTTTAAAATCAAAGGGAGTCCACATATACCATGAACAATCTTAGCTGAGTATTATGCACACCTACAAATAGGGTCTAGAAATAGGAAACACATTCATGGTCAAGGTTTGGTATTCATCCTTGACTAGGCAAGTATATGAAATGATATGTGAGAGTTTTAATGATTGAATAAATTTTAATTATAATTCATGGAATTTATAAGATCATAATTAATTTATCATGATGCATCTTAATTATAGAGGGTTATAAATAGATTAAAACACAATCATTTTGAAGGAATCCAACACAGTTCTAGTTTCTAGCAAGTTTGTCTTAGACTTTCACATTTTTTTAGGGGATATAAATATGACCATGAGCTGATTTTTTTTGTGTGATATGTACTCACCACCATATTAAATCCATAAAATGTTTATTTTTCCCAATAAAATAGGGTAATTACCCCCTATTTTGTCTCAAATAGGGGGTACTTCCCCTCATGCACAAACTTGGCAAGTTCAAGAAAGGAGCTGATATAACTCACCAAGAGTTGTTTGGAAATTGAAGGAAGGAGTTTAAAGTTGTAAACAACATATGAAAATAACCAAAAAAAATGGAAGGATACCAACATAAGGTACCAAACCATCAAGATTTATAGACAGGCTCATCAAACATGACTATGCCTAACATACAAAAAAGAGGTCATTCTCATTTTTGGATCTAAGTGAAATTTATAGGTGGTTGGATAATATTTTTAAGAACATGAAAAAAGTGTTCAGGCATAAAATTTTTAGGGTATGTCATGAAGAGGTAATCTTGGGTCTTGAACCAACACATGCCTATTAAGTATGACTAGGCTTAGTGCCCAAATGGGGAGTCCATCACACTTTCAGCATGAAATATGCTCTCTATCCTATTGTAACATGTTTATATGATCAATATAGAGGTGTAAAAACCATTGGAAGGCATATAAAACCAAAAGAAAATATTTTTTGGGTCCAAAAGCAACTCAAGCATGTAGGAAACAAAAAACCAAGCTTGATAGGTTAGGTTATGATACTCATATCTTATTGGTGGTTTTTCATTGGTGCCAAGGGAGTTTAGGGATGTTATTAATGTTATTGAAGCCATGTTTATTTAATTTATTTTAAATTTTAATATTAGATATTTGTGAACAAAGCTTAAGAGTTTAAATCGGCTAAAAACCCTTATTAAACCCTTATAGAGACCAATTTGAGAACATAGAGTTAAATAGATATTATAATGAGCTAGTTTGACTAGGATGGTGATGGGAAATTATATATAAATCCTTCAAGTTTATCCTCAAACTTTTTATCTATATGGACTTGTATGGATGAGGTGAGAAATGGGCTATTTTTTTTTTACCATTTTGTGCATTGTGTAGGCTACAAGAGGAGTTTTAAGATGAAATAAAGTTGTAGGGAATATTTATACTTTTAAAAACTCCATATGTCCATTATTTTATAATTAAAAACTTCTAAGTGTCCAAACTAGGTGATTCATCTTAGCCAATCAAACTTGGCCTATTGGACAAGCTAGTGAGAAGGGTGGAGATCTTCAAGTGGGGTGATTTTAATGTGTCCCTTATGATTATAGGGACATGGATGGTATTTGTATGTGTCATTAACTTCCTTACATGTATTTTTATGAGAAAATAATGCCAAATTTGAGGACAATTGTGCAAGGTGCATGGAAAAGGAGTTTTTTGGATTGCAAATGATGATAACTCTTTTCTAGGTGATTCTAAAGTACCAAGCATGAAACCAATTATTGTATATGCATGAATAATACCCTTCCCCATATTTATAATAATTGTAGCTAGTCTTAATAAATTATAAGGCATTCAAGTAGGGTAAATTACGAAGCCAATTTTCCCAAGCCATACAAGGAGTTTTCATGCCACTTTTTATGAGGTTTATGACTTTGATTGAAATTTTTAATTATTTTTCTTGCATTGTTCATACAAAAACCTATTCTCATACATGTATAATTTATTATATTAGCTTGATATGTTTCTTTGTGACCCTTGGACTTCTCTTTTCTCCTCTCTCTCAAGTTCTATAAAAACTAGCTATTTCGGCCATTATACTTTATACTCCACCTAAGTATGGAAAATTACTACTCATTTTTATACCTTTTGATCAATAATAATACTAATATTTACCTCCTCTGTGACTGTTTTTAGTGTGTTCATTTTTAATACTTGATTTTGCACAAGTGAAGACTATGGATTCCTTAGCATGTTATTTTTATTTATCATTTATTTATAGTTGAAAAGATTCTTATTATAGGGCATGTGAAGTGTTATAAAAAATTTAAAGGATTTATTTAGTTATTCTATTCATTATTTCCCTCATAGGAATCTTGTCTAGTCCTCTTAGCTTTGCACATTCATCCATAACCTCACAATGTAACATTGATGTGAGAAGATGAAGATTAGAGAAGTGTATGTTCAGTTTGTCTCTTGGTTTCAAGTGTAATGTGGAGTTGGTTAGATGTCATCATGTTATTTTGTGTATAAAATCCCTTATAATAGTTTTATTTTAGTTATCTTTCTCCCTTTTCACCCCCAAAGTTAAGCGTAGTGGTGATCCAAAGTGGTACATGAAGGGGGTTATCCCTATCTAGAGATCTACCTCATCCTTAGTCTACCCAAAATATTATAGGTGTTTCCATTGTTCCACTTGGATGAGGAGATATTTCAAATCTCCTAAAAGGGTGAAAATCCAAGTGACAATAGTTATTACATAGTGGCATTTGTCTAGAGGCTTTGGAATCCTCTCCTTTGATTTTATGTGGTAAGATATCCCTTGGTTAGGTTTATTAGATCTAATTTGGTCATGTTACCAATATAAATAGTATTGAAATGGATGTTATTTGATTACCTTATCTGATATTAGATTTTATTAAATTATATAAGTTGTAAATCTATCTTAATATGTTATATACATTCTGGTGAACCCAATCTAAATTTAACCCTTGCATCTTTTTAATTTTTCATTTATAATCAACTAAATAATGTTGGTATATCTAGGATTAACCATTTTATATATAATAAGGATCCAAAATAAAATAGATCACACTGGTTGATCCCATTTTATTCTCTATTTATATATGTACATTCTATAGTCAACTATATTAGAATGGTTAATTTAGTATTTTTTCTATTTTAGGTCTAAGATTTATAGTCAACTAGATTATTCTATTTAATCCACTTTTATCATTTATATTTTAGGGTTTCATTTCTAAAAAATTGAGTCATGTTGGTTAACTTACTTGTTTCTATTTTCTAGATTTTTACTTATAATCAACTAGATCTAGCATGTCAATTTAGTTTAGTTTAGTAGTTTTTAATTTCCAACTTTAATCAATATAGATTTTGCTAGTTAATTTAGTTTCACTTACCACATTTTAGTTTTTAACTATCTATAGGCTAAATTGACCTAGTCTATCATGTTTAACATCTATGTTTTTTAGATTTTTGCCTCTATAAGACTTGATTAGGTCTTGACAATACAATTAGCAATCAATTTCCTAGTTTTTTAGTCAACCAAGTAGGTTAACCTAGTCAATCTAGTTATATTTTTAGGTTCACTCTAAAAATATTCATACTTTCAATTTTTTCAATTAATTCAATTTATCATTCTATCTTTTAGCAAAATAATTCAACATTACAATTTATAAATTATCTTTAATATTTTTTTAGTTCTACAAAACTATATCACATAACAAACTAAATCAACCTAGCCAACTTAGTTATATGTCATTTTATCTATCAAACAAAATAAGTCAACCTAGATAATTATGTTTGTTTTCATCCTATTCTCACAATATAATATATCAATCTACCTGTGTTCTTTTCTATTTACAAATTACATCAACCTAGCCCTTCTTGTTATGTGTATTTTAATTTCAGCATAAGCAAGGAAATTCACTTTCATTTTCTTAGTAATTAATTTTACATCTTATTTTAAAAGAGTTGGTTTCCTATTTAATTACTTTCTAAACTTTTAAATTGGTTTTGACTATTGATTTTCCTCTTTATTTTCATTTTGTCTTAATTTCCCTAGAAACCATGTATTGATAGTTTTAAAAATGCATAGCTACTATCGTGAAGGACTATGTGATACTTTGTTTATATTACTTGTATATCCTTTTTATATAACATGGTGTGAGGGTATTTTTCAAATACTCATATACATAGTATAAATATAAACATGATATCAAATTTCCACATACATCATGATATTTTAGAAACACCTAGGATTTCCCTTTGAATTAAACCTTATGAATCTAGCCATAGTTCGATCTTGTGGTGCATTGGTTAGAGATTACTACTATGAAGTTACTTATAGTTTACCCTTTAAACTAGGTTTATTAATTTATGGAAATTATAATTCCTCCATAGTCAACACTATAAAACATTAGGTTGTCACTATTTAATTGACAAGTATTTTTAAAAGCCTAAAAATCAATCAAAACATTTTAGTACATCTTGATCTTATTTTTAGATAAATGGTTAGAATAAATTGTTAAAAAATAACATTTTTTAATTGATTCTTGTTATTATATATTATACTAACCATGATTAATACAATCGTGTTGTGTGTTAGATAATCCAAAAAAAAATTGCTTTACTTTTTCTTTAAAAGTTAGATTGTTCAAATTATTTTTATAAGTTTCCTATATTAAACTAAGTTTACTAGCATGACTTATTATACTTATGTATTTTTTTCACTCATACAAATAAGTCAACCAACTTAACTTAGTATGATTTCTAAATTATATATTTTTTTTGTCTATACAAATAAGTTGACCAACTCAGCATAGTAAGCTATACGACTCTTTATATTTATGCCTATACAACTAAGTCAAATATCTTGAATTATTAAGTTTTCAAACTCTATTTCTTTCCTTCCTATAGAACTAAGTCTACCAACTTAGCTTTTGAACTTCAACACTGTGTCTATCTTCCTATCTACATAAATAAATCAACAAATTCAATTTAGTAGTCTATCCATATTTCATCTGCTAATTCCTATAAAACTAATTTGACCATATTAAATTAGTAGGTTTTCATATTTTTACTTCTATATTTACTTTTAACCATGTAGTAAATTTTTGATGAAAGTAAAATGCAAACTCAAAATGATATGATGGCTCTAATTAACCCTCATATGTATCATAATTATTGCCTTCCCTATAATTTCTTAGAAAATTCAAATGTCAATATTTACCATATGGCAATTAGAACTAGAAACTATGGGTCACCTCCTCCAAAAAATTTGGATCCACTTAACTATCCTCAAAAAATGCCTATTGTCAAATATCAAAGTGATCTCAAATATACTATTCATCAACAAAAAGCCACAATGTCAAGGAAAGGATCCCATTATCATCTACAATCTCATGATGGGACCTTACGTTGAATATCCACCTTCACCTATGCATAAATTAATCTACATGCCCTGGTGTAAATCATGCTATGACTAATTCAATTAATTTTTCTTCTACAATACCTACTTATTCTTTCATGCCTTAAAATTTCTCTAGTACTTCTTCAACCTTTCCTAGTATATCAACTAATTTGGATGAGCTTTCCTCAAGTAGGGATACCCAGATTTCCCATGTTCACACTCAATTCAATGCTGCCTCTAGTACATCTCAAGCTAATTGTACTAGTCAAGCCATTATTAACACAAATTAAATTTTATTACAATTCATGAAATAAATGGATAATTATAAAACTAATAGTAGAAAACAAAATTTAACAATTGAATTATCATCCTAAACCTACTCGATGGGGAGTGAAAAATCCCAATGCCCCTACCACCCACCCCACTTAGATATGCACAAGGTAACATTATACTTCAACATCCACTTATCAACAAGACTATTAAACATATATAAAATTAGCCCTTATTCCCTCAAATTAAAAACATTGACATAGGTGTTATTGTTCCTATTATCACTTATAACGGGTCTACTAATCCTAGTTTACACTTGAAATCTTTTATAAACTTATAAAAATATTGGATCAAACTCAATAACTTTGTTTCCACTAAGATCTTAGCTAAAACCTTCATAGTTGATGCTTTGGATTGGTATAATCAAATCAAATATCATACTATATATATTTTATAACATTTAGTTAACGTATTAGTGCAATAATTCCAAACTAATGACCTTCTTGAAAACAACTTAGCTCACGTAATACATTGTAAACAACCATAACCTAAAACTATGCAAGTGCTAACTAAATTATGTAAATATTTATCTAATAAATCTAAACATAACATGTCAAAAGACAACTTTTTCTAGTTATTCACTAATTTTCTTCATCCTAAATTAAAATATCATGTTAGGACCCTTTCTCCCAAATATTTGGAATAGTCCCTCAACCAAGTCAAATGTCAAGATTTTCTCATAAAATAATTTGAACCTTCTCATCCTCTTGCTAAAATTCAAATGGTTATGAAATATAAAAACTAACATGTTACCAATGATGGTGTTAAAAATAAATATGATTCTATTCACACTATTCATGTTATTAATCCAAGTGGTTCTAATGATTATACTCTTTCACAACTGCTTTCAACCAACCCTTTACCACAACCTACTGCTAAATTTTCCAAAATAAATAATGTGGATTCCTACAAACCTCTTTCCATGGTGTAAAATCAAAAGTATCTTCTTAGTCCTTCATCATAATATCTTGACCCTGATCACCCTACCAAAAATCGGTATGATACACACAAGTTTTGTTAGTATCTTGCATGGTGGGGTCATTCTCATGAAACTTATCATCAATTACAAAAATTCTCTTGAATATATTCTCAATATAAATTTTGATCATGAAACCCTAATTAATGAGCATCAAAATAATAATAAAGTGGTAGTTAAGGTCCAGGAAACCAAAACTAAACATGATGCCCTTAATCAAGATAATGATTATCTCACAATTTATAAGGATCCTCTTATTAATCATCAAACAAGTACTACTCAACCTCCCACTACCAACATTATGAAAACTTCCATCAATCCTAATGATGAAAATGTTTTTAATATGAAAAATATGAGGAGATTAGTTTATTATATTAACCCTTACTTTAATTCAATCTTTAAAATATTCCCAAATTTTTTTATTGTTCAATATTATTACCCATCTCATTTTAAATAACTTGAACATACGACAATAATCCCCAAAAATATAATAACAAAATATAATCTTTCATTAACTATCCCAAATTTTTATAATAAAATAATACATTTTGAAACTTATTCACTCTCCACTGATACAACTTCTAGTCCTCACTTATCACCAAAATATACTCACTGCAATATACCTAAAACTCCAAATCTAGTTACTTTGTCAACTTATTCACCACCTACAAACTCTTCTATAGAACCACACATCACCCCAACCATGAAACCTAAAACATTGCCTAATAAAACCTAATTAGATATACTTTTTAAAAACCAATCAACTAAATATCAATAAACTCCCTTTTCTCAACATCAATTTTAATTCACTTCCACCATTCCTTCAACAAATTTTCTTCAACATTATGCACCTCTATTTGACATAGCTCTAACTAGATATGATGAATGATATCCTATAATATAAATTTATCATATACCATCTCAAATTAATTTTATTTAACTTGTGATAACATCTCCTCATCATCATAGTTGTTTAGCGTAACTTTTATTTTAAATGAACATACTTTGAGCTCGACCTATGGGGAATGAAGCCACTATATCTCAGTATGAAGGTAGAATTCTTTAAAAATGTGAATAAATGTATATAAATATTGATGAAACCATATATACTTCATTTTTACTCAAATTTATTATGAATTCAATGACACTTGATTAAATATTACTTCAAGTGGATGATCATCTATTATTTGTCAGTGTACAAATTGGTGATGTACAACTTAAACATGATTTGATCAATGAAGGTTAAAATACTTGTGTCACCTACCTTTATTTTATTAAAATACTTGGGTACTATTAATGAAAACTTAAATCTACCTAATTTACGTGTTAATATATGATATAAGACAAATGCTTCCTCTAGGATGTGTTTGGCTTCCTATCATGGTTTATCTTGTCACTATTTAAATTAAAGTCATGATATTCAATTTTATGTCATCACATAACATCATAATTGGTTTACCTTAGACACAATGCATGCTATATATCACATCATCAACATGATAATGTATAAAATTTACTCATAATGGTTCTATTTAAAATATTAAAGGAGACATGAACCCTTAGAATTTTGAACAATTCTATGAACATGGTGTTTTTAAAATCCTCACTCTTGAACCTTTACCTAGCATTTTCATTAATATTAAATATTTAACTTCCATATCAACTCTAATAGAGGATATAATGGTCACCTAAAACTTGTGAGCAATATGGATTGATTATAAGACTGAATGGAGCGCGGGAAGGAGACGGGCGCTAACAGGGAAGGGCATGGTGGCCTACTATCGAGCCCCAGGTAGCCTGCCTCGACACTTGGAGTGAATATCTTAAGGCATGAAGGACATTCTATTGGGGAGTGCTTGAAGCTGAATAAGATCAATGGCTGTTTAATGAGAAAATAGGATCGACCAGTCCTTATAATCCCACAAGAAATAGTACAAGAGGATGTCGAATACCTCTCCTCTCACACACTGATTTGCAAATTTTTGGGTATACGGATCCCTCAGGCAGCATTGGAAACTTGGATCCATCGCTCCTGGACAGTTAATGGGGATTTTGATATTATGTTAGTAGGTAACAGCTACTTTCTAGTAACCTTCTCCTCAGTCACGGATCGAAATCGAGTTTTTGAAGGAGGTCCCTATTTCTATGAGAGAGTGGGCCTGTTTCTTAAACCCTGGCATGTGAATTTCAATTTAGCAGAGGAGCTACCAGCGTGTGTTCCAGTCTGGGTTCACCTCCCATGACTTTCGCTTGAATTTTGGAGGGAGGACATCCTTAAACAAATTGCAGCTATGCTGGGCACACCAACAGCGATTGCTCATCAATCTCTGGATAAAAAGATCATCACCTATGCCCGTATCTGTGTAGACATGGATCTCAATAACCCTCTGCCAGACTCGTTAGAGATTTGTATGGGGTCCTCATCATGGATTCAATAGCTCGATTATTAATCCATTCCTTTTAGATGAAGAATCTATCATGTTTATGGGCATCTTCATCGTCAATGCCCGCAAGCTACCAAATTTAAAGGACCTGCCCCTGAATATTCTGTGCCAAATTTTGCCTCAGATAATAAAGGTGCTAGCAATTCAACTCAAAAGGAATTTGCAAAACCTCAATCACTTGGGGTGGATAAGGGCATTTTAAATGATGGCAGTTTAATGCTTAGAATGGCAGATCACTTTCACATTGGTATGGAAGACTTCACCCCTGTCAAGAAGCGTGTCAGAGGCCGTGGGCAAAGGCGAGGATATGCTAAAAGGCAGTTTGATCAGGGTTTCAACAAATTTGAAGTCTTGGACAGCATGAACATTGAAGATGGTATTCCAGAGGAAACCCTAGGCACCACTTCAGAGAATAAGCAAATTTCAGAATATAATGAATCTCAAGACATGGAGCAGGAGGCTCTAGACAATCCTCTGAGTGTGGAAGAGGAAGCACCAAAAGCTTTACAGGAGCTCAAGGAGAAGGAAGTTAGGTGGGCAGATTTAGTCAAGGAGGTAGAAGCTAGCAGAAATGATAAAGGGCCTATTGGGGCATTGGGTATTACACAAAAATCTTTTAAAAAGACCACATCTTCAGCTCCTCTCAAGGGAGGATGGAAAAAAGATCAAGAAAGAATCAAAATCACAGGTGATTTACTAGTAGAATCAGGGGTTGTTAAAACCTTAGATGAACACTTCCCCCAATCCAAATAATGATTGTCCTTTCTTGGAATGCAAGGGGTTTGCATAGTTCCCCTAGGCAAAAAGCTATGCATAATTTAATATGGGATCATCACCCAGACATTGTCTGTATTCAGGAAACTAAACTTTCAGTGGACTCATTGTTTGCTTGTGTGCCTTATATCTATTCTATTGGCCATTGGCAATGTATAGGTGCTCACGGTACCTCAGGAGGATTAGCCATGGGATGGGATCCATGTAAAATTACACCTCTTCATTGGATCTCCAGTGTTTCAGTTCTATCAGTAGTTGCTTCTTCATTGGAAACTGGTGAAATAATTCTGATTACCATAATCTATACACCTGTTGACATAGCTAGTCAATTACTACTATGGGAGCATCTTCGCTATATCAGAAAACATCATCCATTCTTGCCGTGGATAGTGGCTGGCCACTTTAATGCTGTCATGACCTTGGAGGAGAAAAGAGGTGGTATGAGTCATATTGGCCCTTCTTCTGAATGCCTTCAGAACAATGTGGAAATGCTTCACCTTTCGGACATTAAACCTTCGAATGCACTGTTCACATGGTGCAATAGAAGATCAGGTAATGCTTCCATTTCTGAGCGCTTGGATAGATTTCTAGTTTCTTGTTTGTGGCAGTCCAATGCCTTTTCACTCACTTCTGATATCTTGGATTGGAGAGGATCTGATCACTGGCCCATCAAACTTGTTATTGGGCTGATTGGGGGTCCTAAAAAACCTCCTTTCAAATTTCAACTGATGTGGCTTAGAGACCCATCTCTCTATGACCTTGTCAAACAGTGGTGGAGACAGGGAACCCCAGATCATGGAACAACGATGTATTCCTTCCTCAAGAAATTGTAGTATGTTAAAAGAAAATTAC
This sequence comes from Torreya grandis, assembly GCA_037957365.1. Taxonomy (NCBI): domain Eukaryota; kingdom Viridiplantae; phylum Streptophyta; class Pinopsida; order Cupressales; family Taxaceae; genus Torreya; species Torreya grandis. Next base: position 853,189 of record JARHVA010006365.1, read on the forward strand.
GGGTTTGGAATAGAAATTGCTTTGGAAACCTGCAAGGTATGAAGAAGCAAGCTCAAGATCAGCTGGATGCCATCACAAGACAAATAAGAGACAGTAGTCTGTCTGAGGCCCTGCACTTGGAGGAAGCTAGAGCTGCGAACACCTTTTCGAAATGGGAGCTTCGAGAAGAGATCTATTGGAAATAGAAAGCCCACATCGACTGGCTTCAGGAAGGAGACAAAAATACTGCCTTTTTCCATAATTATCTCTAGGCTAGGTGCAACAAAATTTTTTTCACTACCTCGGTTACTCAGGATGGCACTCGGCTGAATTCCTCCCAAGCAATCCATAGGGAAGCTATCCGGCATTTCTCCAAACTTTTTATCAGCGATCCACACCCAGATGAAGCAGCTGAAAACAAAATTTTATTTTGTATTCCTTCATTAGTGGATGAGAGAACAAACAATTGCCTTTTGCACCCAATCACCATGACTGAAGTTGAGCAGGTGGTTTTTAGCATTAAGCGTGGAAAAGCCCCTGGACCTGATGGATTTCCTGCTGAGTTTTTCCAAGATTTCTGGGACATTATTAAGACAGATTTGATAGGGGTTATTTAGGAATCTTATCAAAGCAAAGAAATGCTAAAATTTTTAAATGCTACCTTCCTTGTGTTGATCCCCAAAAAGGAGAAGGTAGATAGGCTTGAGATGTATCGACCCATTGCACTCTACAATGTTGTCTATAGGATAATCTCGAAACTTATTGCTCTTAGATTGAAATAATTGCTCCCTCTCCTTATTTCGGAGGAGCAAGGAGGATATGTTGCAGGAAAACAAATCGTGGATAGAGTGGTGATAGCTTTTGAAGCTATTCACTCCATGAGCACCTCCCAAGAGAGAGCTATGTTCATTAAGCTTGATCTTGCCAAAGCTTATGACAGGGCCAGCTGGAGATTTTTGACCAAGATACTTATGGCATTTGGCTTTAAGCAAGAATGGATCAGATGGGTGTTAAGTTGTGTAACCACGCCTTCATATTCAATTCTCATCAATGGTGTGCCTTCAGAGCTATTTGGAGCCTCTAGAGGCCTTCGGCAGGGAGACCCCCTCTCACCATACCTGTTCATTCTCATGGCTGAAGGGCTGGGACGGTTTCTGAAATTTCAAGTCTCCCAGGAGGCCATATATGATTGGCAATGGGGGAATGGGATTGATCCCCTAACTCATCTTCAATTCGTTGATGACACTATTTTGGTAGGTAAAGCTCGCATTCGTGAAGCAATTGCTTTCTAAAGCACGCTGGATAATTATTTGGTGGCTTCTAGACAGAAGATTAATGATCACAAGTCATCAATCTTCTTCTTCAACACTCCTGATCTGATTCAAAGAAGAATAGCTACTATTTTGCGGTTCCAAATTCAGATTCTTCCAATAATCTACTTAGGCATTCCCATTGTTGTTGGGAGACAACCCAGGCTTTTTTGGCAAAATGTGTTGGACAGGCTAAAGCAGAAAGTTGGCCATTGGACAAATAGATGGCTTCCCACTGCAGGGAGAGTGACTCTTCTTCAATCTATCATTCAAGCTCTTCCTATATATCGTAGCATGATACAAATTGCTCCCACTTATTTTCTCCAAGAGTATGATACTCTTTCTAGAAAGTTTTTGTGGAGTGGTAAACTGCAGATCTCTAAATGGAGCCTTATCAGCTGGGCTACAGTTTGCAAACCAAAGCAGGAAGGGGGCCTTGGTTTGAGATTGGCCATTTTGGCCAGTCAAGCTCTTGCGGCCAAGCTTTACTAGAGATGGTGCACTAATCAGTCAACCTTATGGGCTAGAATTTTGACTACCAAATATTTTCCTGACATGGCACCCTATGACATACCCAGGCTCCCCCTGGAAAGCAGGGGATCAATGATATGGCACACCCTTAAGCACGGTGCTCAGCTGGTTAAACAAGACCTCTTCTGGATTTGCAACAGTGGTTCTAAAGTGTTGTTCTGGGAAGACTCCTGGGATGGAGCACCCCCACTTCTTCTTTCACATCCACATTTGCAACCGCTTGCGGATTCCTTCCTTGCTGCTGGTTGGAACAAGGTGATCCATTATAAAGAAGCCTTCAGCCAGGGGAGAAACATTGGATTCAAGTGGAAAGCTTCCACAGATTGGCCGTGAGAGGGTATGGATGAGGAGAAGTGTGAATTATCCTAAATCCTTACCGCCAAAGGATGCAGTGCTCTGCAAGGACAAGATGAGCTCGCCTGGGGGGGTTCCACCTCTGGGCAGTATTCTGTTGCTGCTGGTTACAAGACTTTGTCTAAACAAATTTCTGGAGGAGGTCAGTTCCTTTGGGGAAGAGAATCTGGAATCGTATATCGTGGCCCAAATGTAATTTCTTTCTTTGGCTGCTCACACACAATAGATGCCTTACCTGGGATAACCTTTGCAAACATGGATTTCAAAGACCTTCAGTATGTGCCCTATGTCATAATGGAGAGGAAATTGTTGCTCATCTCTTTTTCCAATGCTTGTTTGCTAAACATGTCTGGCATCTATGGTGGAATGCCTGGGAACTTCCTTGCTGGCATGTCTCATCTTTAACAGAATTTTGGGATAGACTGGGATCAGCTCCAACAAGGAATTCCCTTATGCAACTAGCCTGGACTGTTGGACCTGTCTTTATACTATGGAATTTGTGGTTTGAAAGAAATAAACTTATCTTCAAGGGAGTGCAGAGGGAAGTAAGACTTCTGTGGGCTCGTATTATTGCAGCTCTATAAGAAACTTTAATGCTCAGGGCTGCAGCTGGCATTGACTGGGATCCTGGAGATACCGAGCTTTGTACAAGGCTCAGGTTGGAGCTGCTCACAGACAGCGCGCCACCCAGCAACACAAGTGGGCGATATGGTGGTCTCAGGTAGCCACGCCCTGTCAATACAAACAGTAGATGGACTCCTCCCCTGCTTGGCATTTTGAAAGTAAATGTTGATGGCTCCTCCCGTGGAAACCCAGGTGAGGTTGGGATTGGCAGAATTGTGAGAGACTGCAATGGAAACATCCATTATCTCTTCTCAAAGTATGAAGGCAACCATACAAATAACTTGATGGAAGCCATAGCCATTCTAGAAGCCGTGAAATCCTGCTGCGAATGCGAGTATCTCAATGTTGTTTGTGAATCAGATTCACAAGTGATCATCAATCTACTCAACAATCGTAATTCTAGTAAAGAACATTGGCTTTTAAATTCTATTGCTCAGCAAATTAAACATTACAACACTTCCTTCAATTCTATTTCTTTCCAACACATTCCTCGCGAATGGAATAATGTTGTGGACTCCCTTGCCAAATGGGCCTCAGAGAATGGCCCTGTTTGGAATATTACTGACCTGGATATGCTTCCGATCGATTTGCATCAAAAATTGGTTCATTTGGTGAATCAAGAATCTATCTTGTAACTGGTTTTCTCCTTTGTGTTTAATAAAATTTTACCCCTTCTTAGTTAAAAACTTGTGAGCAATACACCACCTAACCTATTATATTCTAATGATGATAAACTAGATGAGCTCAGTTTGAAAATCAAAAATTTCAATCTACCTTCACACATAATTCTCAATTATCTCCTTATTTTTAATTTTCTCTCAAAAAAAACAAATGATGAGATTCCCATTACTTTAACCAAGACTAAACAATCCATTCCTCATGTTTATTCCATTGATATTGTCATAGATGTTTGCACTAGTGATCTTCATACTCCCAATTATGATGATGGTTATTCATTAGATGACCCCTTCTTAGCTATTTTTTCTCAATCTAAAAATTTGAAAAATACTTAAATATCATTTTTATATTTAACACTCCTTTAATATTATTAGTTCTATTGATGTGATTCCTTTTTCTCTTGTACCTAACACTGTCTCTTCTTGATTTGATATTCACGAGTTGGACATGTAGTGCACACATACTGCTTATCACCTAGTCATTCTTGATCCTATTTAGAGCATACTTATTAATCATTACATGACATGACCATATCAGTTTTCCAATTTTTATGATCTTTCAATCTTTATCCCTCTTGAGATTTCAACCACATTATGGTAACCTACACTATGCGCATCTATCACAATTTTTGATCCTAACATAGACCCTATTCCATGTTATAATATTTATGTCAATAACATATTACCTTTTCTTAAGCTTTATCCTCTACCTACACAATGCATAGATGATCCATATTATGAGTTACATAAAGTTTATGGTCATTAGGCCAAAGATTTATGTGCACATCAAAGGTTATTAACATAGTAATAGGTATCCAATTCCACTCTCCATACATATATTAGACCTCCATAATTAGTTTATTCTAGATGTACTTATTATTTTCATGGTATAACTATACATACCTCTACACATTATTTATAGTTTTAGTATTATATAGATGTAGTTCCTCCAAAGAAGGCATAATTTATTGATAAGACTATATCACATCTAATATTTTTCGATAATATATCCCTAAACATGGGGAGGTCTATTATATTTTAAATCTCTATCTTACATATCATATAGATAGGTGTAGAGTCTTTCATCAACACTTCCATGATTTTCCACATCTTACACCATCACCTTTTTAGTAGTTTACCTAGGTTTATTTAGGGATGAAGACTAATCATTCCCTATCCCTTTCATCATCTCAAAAATTAGAGGCTTCCATATAAATTATAGCACCAAATCCTCACATCAATTACCTTTCATAGGATATTGCACATACACAACCTTCTTCTTCTTTTTATATCCACCTACATTTTTCATTAAGATAGTTTGATAGGAAGACCTTAGATGTCTCTGAGTGAAGATAGATGAGACTATGGTCAAAGCAAAATTCTAATTATATCAGGACTTATTGGATGTTATCGATGATGTATGTTGTTAAATATATCAATGTTTATGAACACATTATTTTTATATGTCATATTATGCCTCATAATTTTAATTAATTAATTTTTGATATTTGTACTTCATTATAGAATTTTTTATGCAAAAGTTATCATTTATTTCTTTCCTCTATTTGCACATATCTATTCTTACATTTATGGTTTTTATTACAACTTTATAATCTTTCTACATTCAAATTTCATGTTTTAATTATAGTTATTTACATACTTTGTAAACATTTATTTTCCCCTATCCTGGGATGATTCTTCCTTGCATGTATGTTTATATTAGATTAATTTTTACTAGTATAGTTATTTATGTGACATGACACTTATACCAAAACTTACACTATCATATTCTCCCTATGATCAAATATAAAGCATATCATTATTATACCATTATTCACATAGATCTCACACAATCCCCATTTCCCCCCATCTATCCCTAATTTTAAGTGAACATAAGATTAGTGTTGAGATTTCATATTTACTTATGGGAAATACTAATAATTTTGTATACCAACATAAGTTTTAAGTGCTTCTCTCTTGTAACCAAAGTATAAGCTTGTTTGTCATATCCATCTATATTGCTCATGTTTGGTTCTTCAAAATCCATATGGAGGAATAGAAAAATCCATAAAATTTAAAATCCAAATCATCTGATAAAAATGCAATGATCAAATGACAAAAATAAATACTCAAAAGTCAAAATAAAACCAAAAGACATGATACTTATTTATCACATCTTATATTCTAGTCAAAGATCAAACTCCATAGTTGGCCTCATAATATAGTTGAGGTACATTAGCGTGAGGTAGGATAGTAGACTAGGATATGAGGTCTCATTATTACATCTAGTGCCACATAATTTCTCACACATGTACTTAACCTTTGAAGTAGATCAATGATTATGTAAGGGGTCCTAAAGAATGGTAACACATCATGGAAAGGTAGTCTCATTTTAATTTTTGTATACATAACATTCATTATATGATCTAGGGAATTCACTCATTAGCTAACTAATTTAAATCTACCAATACCAGTATCTTAGATATTTATTGTCCAAACAAAATATTAAGAACTTGTACACTTTCTTATTATGTCTCATTTATACTAAGGATTGTTACAATACATATGTACAAGATTTTAATTCCTTGTATTCATAATACCCTTCCTAAACGATTTCCATTGATTAATATAAATGCCTATATGATCATACCTCTTTGATTTCCATTTGTTGAGTTGTATTGTAATATCTTGGATAGGATTAGGACTTCCTCAAAAAATTCCATTTTACCAAAAAATGAATACCATTTGGTTCTCCATTTTTAATTTTTAATGTAAGACATTAGGTAGGACTAGGAATTCCTCATTAAACATATTTTTTATCCTATATAAACTACATGCCATTTTTTTTCAAAAAATAACCTTACTCTTTCACATTATTATCTAACACAAATTGTATGTTTGGTTTTTTATAATTACTCCCCACTTTTTATTTTCACACATTTTCATACCTTCAATATCAAATATCTTTGTTTACATATTTTTTATATTTTTTAAATTTATATTTATTATCTACATACTTTTGTTTTCATATACCAATTTAAATTGACGTATGTTTACATTGATATTTCATTGCTTACATATTCTTGAATTTATTAACATTTGATATTTATTTATATTTATATCTTTGTTTACATTGTTATTTATTATTTTTGACATTGATAATTATTATTAACTTATATTTATGCTCTCTCTCTTATTATCTTATTTACATTTTATTTATGATTGACATGTTTTATCTTCTATTAAAACTTATTTTATTCATTTATTCATAATTCTCAATTTTAAAACTATTTTCCTTATCATTCTTTTTGACCATGCTTTTGTTCACATTTTCTAGAAAATAAAAACACATACTTCATACATTTTCCCATAACATATATAAATATAAACACATGTGATATTAATAAAATAACATGAATCTATAGCATCCATGATTCATAAAATACAGAACTTACACACATAAATGGATCAACAATGTTTGACACAATATCACATGATAAAATCATAGTACAAAAATAACTCTTTAAATGTGGTCCACCCTAATTATTTGGTAGTGGATGAACTATAGTGCTCATATAATATTGTGGTTTTCCTCTATGAATAATCCACTAGAGTGAATTTGTATGTGTTCATAGGCCCTCCATTTATCCATGTAAAAGGGTCACTTGGCCCTGCACTTGTGCTAACTATTTAGTTATATAAATGTGAAAATCACTCTATTGTTAATGATTACCATGCTTGTAGCTCCCTATAACCAACACCTAGTGGTAGTACCACATGCGTTGCATTAGATCATATCCATAACTCTAAAACTACCACACCAACCAACCAAAACTAGATATCATACATAAGTACTAAAGACACCATTAGATAAATCATTTATGTCATATCCTACTCAATTAATACATCATAAAATATATCATGATGTGCTCTATCAATCATGGTTAACCACCTATCATCCTTTACTAAAACATATACAAAAACCAAATATGCATTATATATCACACACATATATGTAAAATAATACATCTATACATCATATCTATCAAAATATCACAAACACAATAAAGTAAAAATTTCTTGCCAATAGTCACCCCATCAACTTGCCCACTAATTATCTCCTATGTCTAATGTCTCCATGGTGGTGTGAAGCCTCTCTAATTACTAGGATAAATAAAATGAACATGATGTGGTCCACTAAAAATTCCACTCATAATTGACCAAATCAGTGTAAGTTGTGCTATAGGATCAACCTTTGGATCTACCTATGGTGATGTATATAATGGTGTCTATGGTGATGCATGTGGTTGTGTATATAGTTTCACTGGAACCTTCCTCCATATATAATATCACCATGGTCACTATAATATAACTTTTTTTGCAACAATAGTGACATATTCTACTCATCTAGCTATATTTGGATCTCCTCACTATCATTGACACTTTCATCCCCCACATCTTGACTAATGTGATTGTATGATAGGAACATCTATTAGTACTCTTGTACCCCCTCCACCATATTCTCCCTCACATGTCATGCCCAATATGACAACACTAATATAAGAGATATCAAGTGTGGAAATATAATCTATCTAGGTAAATGAGACACTAGTTGTAACTCCAACCACTAAGGATAGTTCCCTTAAATATTTTCACACACCTATTCCTAAAAGGTACTTGACCAAGAGGCCAAGTATCTATTATGCCCTAATATGACTACAAATAATATTTCCCTGCATGATAATATATAATGTTAGGGAATGTGGTATAATATATAATATATGATCATGTATCCATCACCACACACATAAAAACTCACCATCCACTACATGTACTAACCTTGTAGGATGATACATTGAGAACCTCTCATAAATCCAACTACATAAAAAATAATAGGGCTCATCATATTCCTTTGTGATAAAATAATATAAAAATAATTCACCAAATCCACCCAAATCACCGGTCCTAGATCATACATTATGCCTTTCTCTAGTATGGACTAGTAAAATACAACAATATAGAGTGGCACATTCTTGTATGACTTGTGATAGATCACACAAGTTTTAAAAATTATAATAAAGTTCTTAGATATATCTAGAATGGCTAATACATATACATAAAATAGGCACACTAGGTATACATCTTACATTCAATTTCCCATGAGGCTAAATATTTCTTCTCTACATGTCTTTACTATACCGCATGACATAGAAAACCCTACAATTAAGATTCCTTAAAAAGTATGGACATAATCAGTGGTGATACTTATCTCAATGGTATCCCATACACCACCCACATAAAACGTGTTAGTTAGAATGAACATGTCCCTAAGAACATGATGACTAACTCTACACTAAGAAACCATCAAATTTTCACAATATTTCCAAAACCCAAGATATTCAACTAAGCTTGATCCACTATAGATAATATCTCAAGAATATATGATAACCAAATCACATCCACTAATCTCTAAAATCTCCAACTCCTCTAAAAAATATCAAATAACAAAGCACATATCAACTCTCTATCTAAAATAATAAATAAATATATTATTAAAACTCAAAAATAAAATTAATTAGAAAACTTAACTGCTTCATCAACCTCTTTTTACTTTTATTTACAATTCCCATCTATGTTGACCAAGTTTTATACTAATTCAGCCACACATTTTTTCCCATCTTAGCAAATTAGCCACATTTCATACAATGTCATCCACCTAAAATTTATACACATTTAGCCATGGCATATGCCATCATCCAACTTTATGCATTCCAACTACATCATCTAACTTTTATACTAAGTCACCTAATTTTTATACATGATCATCTAGTACATATGCCATCAAACACCTTACCTAAAAACCTACTATTTTAGCCACCATCTATACTATGTTGGCCACAAAATACACCATCATCCACCATTCAAATTTTATATATATTATCCACATTAAAGATGGTTGGCCACTGTAATAATATACTAGATTAACCACCTACTATAGAGTCAACCACCTCTTTAGAAATTCCCAAACCAACTAATTCAACCAAGCTGATCACATTCAAAATTGTTCTATGATTTTTAACTAGTTTATCATTAATTTAATAGACCTAAGTTTTCACACATTTGTTCTTACCCAATATCCCTCGTAATTTTTACTCTATTAAAGTTTTCTAGGGAAATTTTTGTTACATGGATTTTCCCTATCACAAACATTTCCTAAATTAGTTTAATTTAATCCCAAAATGCTAAAAATCATATTAAATTCATCTCATGCCTAAACTATTTTCACAATATCTAAAATACATCCTCCTTCCAATCCTCTAATGTCTTTTCCTCCTCAAGATCTCTCTACCATCTCTATTTATAGTCAACTAGGATACTTAGAACTCTGATAATCAATATTCGTAAATGCACAAATGAATTATAATTTCTACCTTATATAGTAAAAGTTTAAAAAAATCCAAAGCTTCAATTTTTTACTAATAAATTATTTATTTTTCTCATAAATTTATCTATAAACCCTTTTGATAATCTGAAATAATTTTTATAATCTTAACAATATAGAGAATGGTTTGGTACTAACCCCATATTTTTGCATTTTTTTTAAATTAATCTTATTTTTTATGTCTATATCTTGTTTTACACATTGGATGCCTCTTCCATTTTCTTATAATTAAAATATTTTTTAAACAAAAAAAAAAATCAAGTGATGATACATATCTATTAATTATTTTATTTCATTTAATTTGCGCCTTCTATTACAATTTATTAGCTAAATGTTGTGTGGTTCTATGTTATTTTTTGAAGCAAAATCCCATGTTAAAAATTTGTGACTTGTGAAGAGATTCAAGTGCATCATATGTATACACACAATATTTTTATACTTTATCATTCAATGACACTTTCTATGTTATGGGAACCTATAAAAATTTTATCTTTCTGAGCACATGCCTTAAAAGGTGCACTAATAAAAGGGTGGCTAGACCAATGGTTATTCACAATATTGTTGGTAAATATATCATTAAATAAACCCATTAAAAATATTACTTATAAAACTAACCATGCAATCCAAACCTTGTTTGCAATTTCCTTAAGCATTTATCCATTCAAATATCCCATAACTAATAAAACCGCCTATTTCCCCATTATGTCAACCAGGATGATCCTATTATAAAATATTAAGTTCATGTTTTCCTACACATGTTTTTCCTATAAAAGATAGGAATGACACAATATAATACCAACATAACACCTATGATCATGGATGGATACCTTGAATCCATTCAATCACACAAAACATATCCTCCAACTACCATAAAACTTTAACATATGCAAGATAATAATTTGGAAGCCCATAATTTTGATTCATTTGGATAACACTTATAATTAATTGAAGAGATTGTGATAAAATAGGACCATGTTAATGAAATTTATATGTCCATAAACTTCCAACTCGTCATTTTTTTATATCAATGGATTCCATGTGTCTACCTTAGGTTTGCTCAAGCCTAATATTTCATTGCATCAGATGTTACCACTTGGTAGTTCCTTGCATCATTATAACCATAGAGGTATAGAGGTATTATAATCTAATGATATTAACTCCATGATATAGTGCTTAAAATCATCCCTCATGGTCATCACTAAGTTAGTGGGCTATCAAGTTGATTCCATGTGGCAAAATCCTATTTACCTGCTAGTCTGGAGGCTTCACACTTTGTGTGGTCCTCTCTGAGTTACATGGATTTTTTGAATGATTCCACATGGAAACATCTCACATTCCTACTAATTATAACCAACTATATATATGGCCATGTTGACATCACTCCTAGTTTATCCATATGGTGACATCTGAATTTCTCTAAACCACTTATCAAAGTTATGAAATCGACTAAGGTAAAATCAAAGCAAGATGCCAAAGAGATAAATTGGCTAAGACAAAAGCTTAAGGAAAGACATAGGTCTCTAAAATATCTTCTCGTGCCTTTGATCAAAACAAGTCAATATGGAATCTATAAAACCTTTTATATGATGGCCTAGTCTAATACTTTCATGAAATTTGCTTAGAAGGTCCAAACTATCAAAATTTGTATCTACGATAATTGTTTTGATGAGTCATATAATTTTTTATAATGTTTAATAGATTAAAGGTAAAATAAAAAGTCTTCAAAACTTCTATTTGAAATAAAATTTACAACTACCTATAATTACACACAACTATTGACTGGCTTTGCTTGTAAATGTTGACTAGTTTCTATTGAAAGAGGTGACTTCAAAAATCTCAAGAAAAATATGTTTTAGATTATGGTAAAAGCAGGTTTTGAAGAGGCCCTGAAACCCTAGTACAAGGAAAAAAGATAGAGCAACCAAAACACTGACAAAGTCTAAAAACTACTACAAGGAAGTAGCAAAAACAGGTTTTAAATGGACCTGAAACCACTGGAAAGACAACCGGTCACAACCCAAAAAAACAGAGATCTGGCACCACCTTAGACATAGGAAGACAACAAGAAAACAAAGAACTAGACCAAATTCTTTACCAGCAAGAGGAACCAGATTATTCATCCAGTTCCAATATCATTTTCATTGTTTCTTTTTCTTTCAAAACAGTATCCTGGGTAGTGGTTTCCACTAGCATTGCTCCTTTTTGTGTTACCTTCTTTCTAGTACTTTGTCTCATTCTTTTGCTGGGTCCCTCCAAAGCTTTAGTCTCCTCACTGGCTCTTTTACCAATATTGATAGCAACAACACAAATATTGGACGTAGCTTCCTCCATTTTCATTCTATTGTCCTTAATTAGTTCCCGGAGGTTTTTTTCATAGGCTTTGAGCTTGGCTGGGATCTCTCCTTTCTGATTATCCATATTGTTGATTTTGTTCCATACCTCTTTCAGGGTATCTTCCATTGTTTCCACTTTCCTTTTGATGTTCATAACCTCCCTGCACATCCAAGAATCAAATTGAGAAGATGCCTCTGCTTTGCAATTAACCCAGTTCATTGGTGTATGTGTTTCATCATTCAGTTTTTTCCCCCTCCTTTCCTCAGAATTTTTATTAGGACTATTCCTGTCTTCTTCAGTGATATCTTCTCGACCCTTATGTTCCTGCTCTTTAATTCCATTTTGAATTTCCATTTCCATATCTTGATTATCATCCTACCCTGTGGTTTCCTTTTTGTTCTTTGATGTTGGGTCCTCAACAGGGTCATCCTAGACAAAATTAGACTCTGCCTCTTTCTGGTTTTCCTCAGTGTCTTTAGTTCTGTTTGCAAAATCCTCCTCTATATTGACATCATCTTTTTCATTCTTCTCAGGACATTCTTCATCCTCATTAGAGTTTGTAGCCCGACTTTCAGTTCCTTCTTCTTCCTCCAAGTTTTCCTCACTGGGTTTATCAATACTCTCCCACTCCATATCTTCTTCTACAATCTGCTTTTTAGTACTATGGAACTTGATTTTGCCTTTCTTAGTAACACATTCACTCTTTCTGTTCCCTGACTCCTTGTTTTTCCCCTATTTAGGGTGCTTAACCATATCATTATTCTTACAGTAGCCTTCAATTAACAGAATAAGGCCTTCATGACAGATAGGGCGCATTTCTTTTTTCCTATGAGCATATAAACTTTGGACCAAGGAGAAACGTAGATAAAAGGGAAAATACAAACTAACCTTGTGCTTGAAATGGTTAAGGAAGACAAAGTGGAATTTGTGCACATGCTTACTTCTTCCATCCAGAATGAAGTACTCCCTTATGCAGCTTAAGACATCCCTCCATATCCCTTTAATCTGATCCAATTCAAAGAAATCCCTGTTCTTGACCAGTTTCTGCTCTTCCACTTCTGTTTTGGGGAACCTACAGAAGGCCTCATTCGAAAGGCCTCAAGAAAAATATGTTATGTAAAATACTTATCCATTTTTTCTGAACTTCAGAAAACCTCAAGGTTTTCAAATAATTTATGTGGGATGAAATGTGAGCTTCAAAATTAGATAAGGTATACAAGCCTTTGACCAAATAAAGGTTTCATCATGGATAAGATCAACATAAAATATCTAATCTTAATAAATCTTCCTTAGTTTTATTAGAGTACCAAGTTATTGGGAAGACATAAAATAGGCAACGAACTCAATTGTAAAATTGTAAGGGATTATTTTAAAACCATCCATTAAAGCCATAATAACATCAATAGATTTAATAGATTAATCCCATTATTATTCAAAATAACAATCCGTATTTTAACAATACTTTTCAACTCTTCCTTTTCCAAGCTTTATGCAAATATTTGAAGCATATCAATTTGCAAAGGAGAGACATATACATAATCAAGAGACTGCTATTAATCAGGTTTACTCAAATAACTCACATCCTTTTATCAAAAAATACATAAGGCCAAATATATTTCTTTTCAAAGTGACTCCTTCCCAAGGGTATTAATATAAAAAGTCATAATGACTTATGACACTTTATTACCAAAAAGGGTTCTATCACAAAGACAACACTAGGATATTAAGGTGTAGAAGCACTAGTTATCCCTATGGTTGAATCCTTGTTATATTTATCATATAAAGGTTAATTTTTATTAAATTTCCTCTTCATTTATTATATAGTCTTGTTATAGGGAAGGTTTATAGTAAGTAGTTTACTCAATTGCTAAGACCAAAGGGACCTTATCTCAAGGCATCCTTTTTACCATAAATAACATTACTAATAGATTAAAATAGTCTATCTATATTTTTATTATCAATAAAAACTCTCCACTACTTATTTGGGTTCCACTCCTATTTAGATAAGTTTAATTCTATTAAAATCCTCACATCAGATAAAAAGAGACAAACAATGTTTTAAAGACCAGTCACTCATGACAAAGATATAAACAAGGAAATCAATCTAATAATTTCTTTGAAATTGACTCAAAGGATAAATGCTTTTGATACATAAAACTCTTCCCTAGATCATATAACTCAAGCATTCATAATAGATACATCTCAGTTTAACACTATAGTTTCAGTAAATAGAAAACAAATATTTTGATCCTTAGTTGGAGTATTATCTAAACTCTTTTTTATGTAATAATATTAAAAGTGGATGGATTATAAATCATTAATGATACATATTAAATAATATATTTATTTACATAATCATGAGTCACATCTCAAGCCTTGATTAAATAATGGAGGATTCCTTAGTCTTCAATGGTGTTATGTTAGCAGGGGAATGTGTACACTAACCCCCTAAATATATGAATGTGCCACATGGATAGGGAATTTTTGAGGTCAAAATAACCACATTTTTGAAAATTGGGACCCTTGAGATATTTTTAATATTATCCATAAAATCTTGTCCTATTTTGAATATTATTAGAATTTGAAGATCATCCACTTTGAGAAGATTGGTTTACTTAGTTATGTTATGTTTTAATCTTGTCTAACATTACTAATGATTGGTATTCATGTCTTTAAGTTATAGGTTTCATGGAGCCTTTGTTGATTGTTCATGTTCTAAAACCCTGGCATAAACCCTTGGTTCAAGTTTGAATTTGAATTTGGTAGGATCAAATTGGTGGGAACATTCTAAATATATATTAGACTCAAGCCCAAATTTTATGCTAAGGTTTGGTCATGTTTTTTAATGGAACCAAACCTTAGCATAAAATTATGCCTTGGTCTTTTTATTTCCCCCCTTATGTTTTTTATATCTTTAATGTGGTCCAATGTTATGTTGTTAGGGTCCTCTTTAATTTTTAGTGTGGTCCAATTTTATGCCAAGGGTCCCTTCTAATTTTCCTACAAGGGTCCCTTCATATTCTCTAGCATGGTCCCTTTAATTACCTACTTAGCCTAAAGCTTTAATGTTAAGGCCCCATTAATATTTATTAATATGAATTAAACCTTAGTCTAAATGCCTGAGCCTAAGTTTATTCCATCTCAGGTCCAAACTTAAATATCATGTATCTTGTAGGATCCAATGATCCATGCTTCCTTGTAGCCTTTCAATCAGATGATGCAAAGAAATATCGAAAAATTTAAGCATTTATTCTTTCAAACCAATCACATTCAAGCACTTAGATCATGATCAATAGTAATTTCTTCATCATGGACTAAAGCCCAGATAGATTGAAGACATCATTGAAAATTTAAAAGCCCCAAGAACTCCATAGATTCACCATGTGGCACTCTTGCAATAAATACTTAAAAGTAAAGGGTCTTGGATATTAAATGAGACCAATGGTGTGAAATTACTTGAATCATAATTGGATGGATCTCATTTCATCATGGATTTTAATCGAATGAAGCAAATTGAGTCTGAGATCCTCAGAAGATTTGTAGAGCTACCATGTGGTAATCTCTCATTGGGACACAAGAGTCTGATGAGCTTAAATTTGAAACTTGTGTACCCATCATTTGAAATATATGAGGATTTATTTGATGTCCATGTGACCATCAACTTTAGGTTCATCAAAACTAAGAACTTCATGAGCCTAAATTTGATATTTGCATGACTGTCATTTGATGTCTATGAGGACATATTTGATGTCCTCAAGACCATCAAATTTAAGTTAATGGATTATTCTTCTCAAGACCAAGATATATTCCAAAATGCCATTTAGAAAGCTCATGAATTACATTTACTGACTAATGGAACATCTGGCATGACATTCAAGCACTTTAAATATTTGAAATATAAATAATGAAATACTCTCGTAGTCAAAATATGTGCAAAAATGAATTTAGTTTAAGTCTATATCCTAAGGTCCCCATTGCACTTATTTGAATGTTGTGAACATTAGGCTAGAGACTTATAATAAGTCTTATTTTAAAAGGGTCTTTTTGACAAAAATATTAGATCAAATGATTTCAACCAAAAAATTTATTATGTTTATTAATATAACAAAGATCTATGTCAAAAATTAACATTTGATCCTTATATCACTTTGACCCTTTTTCTAAGAGTTTAACAGAAGTATTTTAACCCAAAGTATGCGTTATGTTTATTAAACACAATGTAAAATTGGG
The DNA here is from genome assembly GCA_037957365.1 of Torreya grandis. Lineage (NCBI taxonomy): Eukaryota > Viridiplantae > Streptophyta > Pinopsida > Cupressales > Taxaceae > Torreya > Torreya grandis. The sequence continues at coordinate 869,670 of JARHVA010006365.1, forward strand.
ATTAAAATATTTAGCCTTGGTCTCCATTGTATTAATCTCAAAAAACTTAGGCATAAACACTTTAGCCTAATGTATATTTTTTGTTTAATAAAAACATAATAAAACTTATCCTAAGGTATTTAAACCTAAGTCCCCACCTAAACAATGCACTAAATTAAAACTTGTGAACCTTACAAGATATGATGGCTCATGTTTCATCATAGTGGATGATCTAATGGTGTCAAATCACTAATGACGTTTCAAAGGCTTTATGAGAGCATATAGGCTTGATGTATGGTACAACCACATGGATCGATACCAAAAATAACCAATAGGGAACAAGGTATCGAATCATGGTCAATAACCCATACTAATACTTTGATATTGATCTAATGGTGTGAAATAAAAGGGTATTTTTAAATGTCAATGGCTAGGTCTTCAAAATCATTTATGAAAAATGTCATGAAAGGTCCTTGACTGATGCCACATAAGTGTCATGCAAACAAAAAATGACAAAAATGAGATCTTATGTGCCTAAGAATGTAAACATATAAAGGTAAAGGTTTAAATCAAATCTAAAGCATGTATGAGCCATAATTGAAATGAGATACCACCATTAAAGCTTCAAAACCCTAAAAATTGCATAAAAGACCCTAAGTAAACTCTAATTGATTATAGTTATTTTAAAAGAAGTTAAATTATGTTTTGAGCGTGAAAGAGCTAACCAAATATCATTTACACTATAGTTGTGAACAATTTTCAAGTGTAAAATCAATGACAACATGAAGATAATAATTGAGAGATGAGATAGAGTTGTGTATATCCATAGATAGTGAAGTAAGAGTTTTCAAAAATACTAAACTGGACACTATAGCCCTAAATAATGGTAATAAGAATTGGTCTGAGCTCTTTTAGACCATCGAAGAGATAAAATCCATTCTCAAGAAATAACAAAGGATTTTTTATATTATCAGGAGGTGTTATGACCTAGTTGTAGATCAAATGGCTAGCCTCCATCATATTGTTGCCAAACCAAAGGTACTTTATTGCATTGATATCTTATATCCTATTTTTGTATATTTTAGAATTGATAATGACTAGATTATTCATGAGGATAACTCTAAGATAGTGGCATATATTTCTCGATTGGCCTTTGAGAGGTACTATAAGCTCCTAAAACCCTATGTAGACCTACCCAAAATAAAGGAATGGACTAGTAATAATGACCTAGATATCATCCTTAGGCCATGGTTGCTCTAAGGGAACCATGCATTATGGGAATTTGAGGGAAGAATCCCAATTTTCCAATTTAGGGAAGTAATATGGGTAATCATGACCTTTTTAAATAATATATATAGAACCCCTACAACCACATATGTAAATAAGAGCTGGGTGTCTTATGTCTACTTTATGGTAGAGAAGGCATCACTCCTCCAATTGGGGACATGATTAACATCTACCTAGGAAAATATTTTATAGCCATCCAAAGGAAGACAAACAAATAGTTCTTCATGATGTATTATTTGCTAGATGCCTTGCTAGCTTCCACTAGGCTCCTTAACATCAAAAACTAGTCTCTTAAGGGTAGAACCACAATTTTCCACCACTACTCAAAGCTACACATCTTCAATTATAGACACCACATTCAATTAATATGTGACTATTTCTATCCTACTTTTGTAGAAGCCATTATAGGGTCTCTTATGCCCAAGGTTATCCCTTTGATTAAGAAATATGTGGAGCTATTGGGAGATATTTGGATTTACCTAGATTTTAATATAATAAAAATCAAGGGAATTCTAACCTAGCCCTACAAGTCACCAACTTATGTTACTAAATAGTTGGTAGAGTAAGAAATTACATCCCAACTCTTTCATGGTGTTGACAGAGTCTATAGGGAGAAAAGGAAGGGCCTCCACCATCCCTTTCCTTTGATAATTAGAGGAACAATTTTGTAGGATTGAAACCATGTGAACACCATGGCTAAGCAAAAATATTATTTTGTGTTTCAATTAGATGACCTCAGAAATTAGGATCCCAATGATGTAGTGGGTAAGCATTTGAAGAGTAAACACTTGTCTAAGCCAGTCTATGAGCATCAACTTGGTCCTTATGATAGCCTCCACATCAATGCCCATAATTTTGAAGAAGTACTAGCTTAATTCAAAAAGAACAATATTAAATTTGTATATAGACTGAATAATGATGACAAACCACTAGGGGATGTATGGTAAATGCATCCTCTTTAGTATTATTTTCTACTTGGACATTATAGGCCACTTTAAGAATAACCCTAGATGGAAGTACCACAACCCCAACATGAACTGTAGAAGTAATTGGTAAGGAGAAGTTAGAGGAGAGGCTTGGTGAGGGACCTTCATCCTCATCTCTCCCTTAAATATCAACATCATCTATTAAACACATGGACATGATTATCCTGGATCTAGATAAAATAGTGGAGGATGCCCTTAAGGTCCTCATTGAAGCATATGGATATGAAGAAGAAGAAGAACATGATAAAGAACCATAGGCTCAAGGAAAAGAGGTTGAGTAAAAAGATAAAGGAAAAGAATTTTTCCTACATCTATTCTTAGTGGCACAACCAAGGAAGACGAAACCAAAATTGGTAATTATCCCTATTGGACAAAAGAGGCCCTTGTTGACTCTCACTCATCCCATAAGTGAGATCAATTTGTCTAGTGAGGAGTACCACATTCATGGACCAATCATCCCTAATTGGTTTATTTATCAAAAGATGTAGAAGATCCCTTCCTTTTCCCATTCATGGGCTCTAACCCAATCTATCAGTGTGGATGTGCATGAAGACATCAAGCCATGGATAAAGGCCTTGATGAAAGAGAAAGAGGAAACAAGAATAGTAACCATTATAGGGTCAGATTGTAAAAGGATGGATGATCTAGGAGCATCAAAAAATGCTTAAATGAAGGTCCTATAACTTCCAAAACATACTAAATCTACTATTACTATGTAGTTTAATCTAGAGATAACTATATTAGAAAGGGCAATAATAAGAAAAGTAATGGTGGGAATTGAAGAGTTCACTTTCCAAAAAGTTGAGCCTTTTGTATGATTAACTCTAGTTAGGGGGGAACAACTTGGTGAGATGCCCATCCATGAAGAGGATGTAGAAAGCCTAGCTGAGGCTCGTTCAGCTCAAGTCAGAGCTATAATCAAGGTGATGAAGTAAAGGATATCTAACTAGGAAAAGGATAATGAATACTTGAAAACCCATGCCATCTTATTAGTGCCAAGAGAAATGATCAAGATGATTGAAGACTCCTTTGACATGTTTGAGGCTTTAAAATCAATCAAGCTAAGGTAGAGTGTATTGGCACAACAAAACATAGTGTCCAAGGGTCTACTAGCCAAATGTCAAGCTTTGGTGGATCAAATAATAGGGATAATCAACATTAGAGTTAGAAAGTATATCCCTAGAATCAAGTCAATCATCTTGGGGAATTTGAATGTCATTATTGGTATTGTTGTTGAGAAGATCCAAGGTTTAATTACATGGTCATAGGACTTAGAGAGGATTCTTAAGGATAATGAGGAGTTGGTAGGGAGAATTGAACAACTCCTTAGAATAATGCTTAAATACCTTGCAAAACCCACTACCCTAAACCTCATCAAGGATGATGAATTCAATCATAGGGCTACTTTGGTAGTTTAAAAAATTAAGAATAAAAGTTAAGTACATTTAGAATTAGATAATATTAGGATCCTTGATATGATACTTAATGCTAGAGAAAGGGTAGCTGAAGCCTAGAAAATCAAAGAGGCCATGATCAAGAATGATAGAGAATTGGATGCTTTAGCTAACAATGTAGAGGAGTGTATTTTAAGACCACCTATGGATTTGTAACTTGTCAAATAACAACATCAAAGAGCTATGGAGATTTTACATCATCAACAAGGGAGATCTTTGGTAAACTGGCCCACCAATTAGTTAATATTACTTTTTGTAAAAAAACATGATAATATTTGAAATAAGAATATTCTTTTGTAAAGGCATATGCTAGTCTATTAACATTGTTGCCTCTAGGTCAGTCTAGTTTTGAAAAGCAAATGTATTTTAGAACTTTATAAAGAAGGATAGATGTTATTATCTTTTGTACATTTTCTATCTTTTAAATGATCAGTAATCTACCTTGTATTTATATAAAAGGTAGTGTTACCATCTTGTACAGGGAGAGATTTTTGAGAAAAAATTGTATACTTGGAGAAATTAATATAGTCAATGAATTTTTCAAAGATTTTCCAAATTTGATATGTCAATTGTTAATATAGATTTATCTTAATTGTTGGTTCTAAATATTGAATTTGAATAGTTTCTTTGAATTCTAAATTTGAATTTGTGATATAGGGTTGTTAATTTATGCCTATGTTGAATTGGTTGAAAGATCTTGAATTTGTTTCATTTCATTTGTTTAGTATTCATATGTGCTTATGCTATTTAAGTTTGGTAATAAATGTTTAAAGTAAAATCTAGTTCTTACTTGTATGAGTTCATATTATCCATAGAAATTTTCTTGGTATGTGGTGAGATCCAAGCTTATGCTATTTTATATCATGTACTAGTTAAATGCAAGTTCAATTATAATTGAAACTTTTTCATGATATTTGAGTCAAAGATTTGTAATCACACACTCTCTTTCTACCTTACACTTCCTTTTTACTTCTTTTTCAACCAAATAATTGTATCTTAGACTTCATTATAAATATCCATGTAGATTAATTTATAATTTAATTTTTTTTATCATGATTCACTAACAATAACATAAATACTTCATAATTCAAAAATATTGGACAATGATGTCTCTTAACCATTAATTATTATAAATTTTGTGGAATTTTCATACATTAATCTATCACTATTTCACCACAGGTAACCTAAGTTATCAGAACCTACTACTCATGCTTTAAATTCCTAGAATTCTAAAATGAGAAGTGTTCTTTGAATAATAAGAACCCTTGTTATACATTTATAGGCATCAACATGAAATCATTTTGTTAGTTCTAGGAGGGTCAATCTCTATGATACATATTGGATCTCTATTAGTCTTAATATATTTTGATCTAAGATTCGTGCTATCTTTGCACTTTTAAGTAATTATTTGCTTAGAAGTGTAAATATCATTGATCTTTATGGTATACAACATATATTTGTGATTCTTTTAGACAAATTTCAAGGTTCTTTGAAGTTTGATGCTAAGTTTTGGTAAATTTGGCTTAATATTTGAAGACCTATAGTATTTGAGGTTAGAATATCTTGCTTTAATCAAAGGTTGGCATATATTTCATAGATATGAGTTTATTTGAGCTTAGACTTATATAGATAGACCATATTTGAATAATTGGACACAACTTTGAGCTAATTTAGTCAATATTGATGTCCTTTACTATTCTTTACACAATATTTGCAAAATGAGCTTAATGTGTAGGTTTAATCCTTGTTATTTATAAAGATTAACTTGATACATCATATTTCAAATAGGATTTTCAATATTCAAGCCTGAATTACAAAGGATTTGAAATAGATCACATTCAAAGATAAGGGAACCATTACTTGAACTTGAAGTTAATAGAAGATCCAGGCATGATAAAGGTATGTGCAGACATTCCAAATATTTGCTAATGTCACCTCTTTAAGATACCTTTGACTTCAACCTTTATCCAAATTTGGCTTAGTTAGGAGACTCTTAAATCAAAATACCAAGTGTGGTATAGGATATCCCATGTAACCCTAAAAATTACTTGATTATATTTAGTCCAACCAGTATTGTGACTGTTGAATAGCATATAAAATCTTTTAAAGCTGATTTGAGGTTGCTAAATGTAACACATGAAGATATAACATGTAGGTTGTTCCCATTTACTTTTAAAGATGTTTCCTATGAATGGTTTTTTTCTTGATATTTATATTACTAGATGGGATGGTTTCACTAATGTTTTCATAGACCAATTTGGTAAAATTGTTAGTCCATGTGTCATATACCATAAGTTCATCACCATTAGGAGGGATGGAAGTGATCCCATAAGGTCTTTTAATGCTAGATTCTATAAAATGTATAGTAGGACCATAAAACCTTATAAAATTAATGATGTTTTACCTATATAAATATATAAGGACCCATTAGATCCCATGACATCTATAATTTTTAAAATATATATTCCAACTATAACTTAATTAGCTAGGGTTTATTCTGAAGTAGTGATCATCAATGATCAACTGTAGCCCCAGGGACAAATGGCCTAATCTATCCCAAATATCAACCCACATATTCCTATTCTAAATATCTTCCCCAATAACAACAAGAATATTCTAGCCTTGAACTAGCTTCCAAATGTAAATCAATTTCCCTTGAGTCATGCTACTTTCACTCAAAACTTAGGATTCTTGAGTCATCCTACTAATAGCGTCAATACAAATGATCAAAGAGATTTAGTACCATCTACTAGTGCTAACAATAACTAGGTACAAAATTGTGAAACTCCCAAGAATGATAATGAGTTTATACTTAAAATGGTCCAAAAGTTAAGCATTGATTTTATTCAATTACATAATAAGTTTTCAACATTGTTGAGAGATCTGGTAAGAACTTCTCATTTTAAAGGTTTAATAGGCCAAACAATAGGTTTTATAATGATAGTTTCCATAATAACAAGGCTAATGAAACATCTTATAACAATAAGAATATGGAAATTAATCTTACTGATATTACTTTCCCTAATTATTATAGAGTGCATTGTATATCCAAGCATGGAGAGATTGATTATATAGAGTTTTGTAAGACTTTTGAAGCCTTACAAGAGGATTTGGACAAATTTGAAGTGGTACCTAACAAATATAGTGGTGCAACTACCTCAGGATCTAAATCATCTAATCAGATCAACATGGTCGAGACCTTTGATTTCCCTTTTGAAGAGGAAAGTGAACCTGATGATGTCCCTAAGGCTATCCAGGCCTTTCAAAAATTATTAGAGAAGACTTATCCCTTAAGGAATAGAAAGTATATGCAACCCTTGACTACCTCAATGCCTCCAAATAACTTGGAACTCCTCTAGACACTTATTTAAGCAATTATCCAAAACCACCCAAAGGGACTGCCTCTAAGCCTATGTTGATGTTCTTAGTTATTCTAATAAAAAAGGATATAATATAGTTAAATATATGAAGAAGATAAAATTTAATGTCACATTTCATGAATTGACATAGATTATATAATAAAGGGACCTCTAGTTAGAATCATTATCAAAAAAATATAACAAGCCACTTAGGGTAAATAATGCTAATGTGACTATGCACAAAGTTAAAGTATAATCTCCCCCTTTACAAATCATAGTCAGGATGTTTGGTAAGAACTTGCATAATTTTTTGTTGGATTCTAGTGCATCTACCAATATCATGCCTGTAGGTATTTGCAAATAACTTGGCTTAACATCTATAACATCTAATAAGGTTATCACTCAATTAGATAAATCTAGAGTCAAGGTAGTTGGAGAGTTATCAAATGTTCATATGCAATTAGCCTCTAAGCTTAAAGTGTATAAATTAATTGAAATATAATTTGTTGACATTCTTAGTTTTAATGGGATCTTATTAAGTAGGGAATGGACTAAAGAATTAAATGGCTACATGTCTATTGATCATTCACATTTATGGCTACCTTGGAAGGGAGTTCTAAACTAGATAGGGTTGAAAGGGAATTGAAGATTAATCATATGATCACTAATTAAAATGCTATCAATTAAAGTGTTAACATTATTGAATCAAACCTAGGGGTTTTTACCCTAGAGAATATAAAGGTATGTGATCCCAAAAGTACTCATGTTGTTCCTAGACTGCGGAAGCTACATTTTGATGGTGCTAGGTGTAAGGCTGGATCTAATGTTGGTATTATCCTTATTGACGCCATTGGTAAGAAATAACATTCTTCTTATAAAATCCAATTCCCTTATACTAACAACCTTGGTAAATATGAGGCCCTTATCCAAGGTTTACAATTTTATATAAAGAATAAAGTCAAAGAACTACTAGTTTATGGGGATTCAGAACTAGTAGTCAATAAGGTGAGAATAAAATATCAATGTAAACTCTCATACCTTAAGAGGTATAAGTCTAGGATCTAGGATTTAATTAAATCTTTTGATTCTTTTATCATTGTCTCCATCCCAAGAGAAGAGAACCAAGCTACTGATGAGTTGGTATCTACTGTAGTTGATATCATACCTAGCCAAGACTCCCCCAACTTTAGCATTGATTTGATACCTCATCCTTTAATGCCTAATAATGTTAATCATTTTTAGGTATTTAGTGATGATCAATAGATATTATATTTCATAACTAATTTTATATCATTTGATGCTAGGATAATTGATGAAATTAATGAAAATGTATTTTAAAAGGACAAGTTTGATGGTAAAGTCATTCAGTTAAATGATAATAAAATTTCAAAAGGAATGATTACCTTATAGAGGCTATTTGACCAAGATAAACTAGTTGAGGTTTTTAAGATTCCTAAGGTAAGTGGGAAAGATAAAAATGCAATAGATCTTGGTCCCCAAGATCAACCCTAGCTGGTTAACATAAGAAAAGCCTACACTAATATTTATAACAAGAAGGCCAAGGAGATGTTAACTAAGTATAAGGATTATATAGCATGGTTCTATGATGACTTAAAGATATTTGATCCAAGATTCGTCACCCATACTATACCCCTTAAAGAAAGTTGTAAACCCTTTAGGAAAAAGTAAAGGATTGTGAACCTTATCTTAGAACCAATGATCTTTAAAGAGGTTAAGAGATTGCTAGATGCTAGAATTGTGTTTCCCATTAGGAATTTTACATAGGTGGCTAATTTAGTGCTAGTTAGGAAGAAGAATGGTGAGATTAGACTATGCATTGACGTTATAAATTTAAAAAAAGCATATAAAAATGATAATTATATCCTTCCTTATCTTGACCAAGTGATTCAAGCTATTTCAATTTCAGCTATGATGCCTTTTCTTGATGGTTTTTCAAGTTACAATCAAGTTTTGGTTGATAGAGAAGATAGGATGAGAATAACCTTCACAACCAAATGGATAACCTTCACCTATAAGAGAATGATTTTTGGTTTAATCAATGCAAGAGATATGTTCAAAGGACCATGGACCATGCCTTCTAAGGTTTGATTGGTAAGTGTATCATTATATATATTGATGATCTAACCTTTTTTTTTAAAAAATAGGTAAGATCACTTTATACACTTACAACAAGTTTCTTATAGATGTAGAAGGTATGGAATCTCTTTAAACCCTAAGAAAATCATATTTTGTGTTAATAAAGGCAAATTGTTGGGTCATGTCATAACTAAAGATGGGATCTCTATAGATCTTGAAAGAGTAAAGGCCATATCTAGAATAGATCCTCCAAATAATAGAATGGAGCTAAAATCATTCTTTAGAAAGATAAACTTTGTAAGAAAGATCATTTATAGATTTATAGAGATTGTCAAGCCATTAAATGACATGCTAAAGAAGGATTCCAAGGTATCATGGAATGAAGAATCCAGGAAGGCATTAAATGAAATCAAATAAGTAATTAACCAAGATCCAGTCTTGATACATCTTAACTTTTAAAAGGACTTTTATCTCTATTATTTTTCATCTGACCATAATATGGATACAGTTTTAACTTATAAGGTTGAAGGGCATTATCACCCCTTAGATTTCATAAGTAATAACTTTAATAATGATGAATTAAACAATTTATTAATTGATAAATAGGAATATGCATTAGTTAAGTCAATGAATAAAGTTAGTTAGTATATCCTTAGAAACAATGTGCATGATATTCTACCTAACCCAACCACTAAAATTATGATAAGACATAATGAACTTGGAGAATGTAAAGGTAAGTGGATGTCTGTTTAATAGGAATATAACATAGAAATGAAAATGTAAAAATTGGTAAGGTGCCAAGGCTTGATCTAAATGATTGTTAATACCAACCCTAGGTTAAGTATTATGCAATTTGATCACTAGAATTTTCAAGCTAGTGAGTGGTACGATTCCATTATCCATTTATTGATGAATGATACTTATCTTGTAAGACTGATAGGGGAGAAAAATAGAGCCCTAAGGCTCAAGGTAACCCATTATTTGATCAAATATGGGGTCTTATATAGAAAAACATTGAGGGAGTCTACTTAAGGTATTTATCAAAATCACAAGCTACCCAGATCATGAGCACCTTTTATGATAAGTTTGGTAATGGAAACCCAATTGGGAAGACTACAACCCATAAGATTATTTGAGATAAATACTATTGGCCAACTATTTTCAAGGATGCTTGTAATCATGTGTAGTAATGTCACTCTTACTAAATATTTATCACCAAGGAGCCTAAGGCAGTAATGCCTTTACAACTAGTCATGGTTGATAAACCATTTTCATAATGGGGGTTAGAATTTTTAGGTTTAATTAACCCAAATTCATTTGAAGGTCACAAATTCATCTTGACTACCATAGATTATTGCACAAGGTGGGATAAATATGTAGCCACCAAATAATCTATGGTAGAGGAAGTGATCAGTTTCTTGGAGGAGAACATTTGTACTAGATTTAAAACTCTAGTCTCTATAGTGTGTGATAATGGTTCTACATTTACATCTATAGGAATGACTAAATGGGTGTATGATAATGGAATTTTTCATAAATTTCCATCCAACCATTATCCCTAGGGAAATGGAGTATCTAAATCTACCAATAAGAACTTAATGGATCAAATCAAAAAGTATGTTGTACACAAGCCTAAGACTTGGTAAAAAATTCTTAAATATATCTTATGGGTAGATAAGATAAGTATCAAGCAAGAATTTAAGGCATCACCATTTTTATTGGTGTATGTCCAAGAGCCTACTTCCCTATCAATCTCAATTTGCCTAGATATAAATTCATAAAATAGTACATGAAAGAGGGCCAAGATCTTGCAAACTCAATATTTCTAGAAATCATTTAGATGGAAGATGCAAGGGAGAAAGCCTTTGATTATTTTAGTAGACATTAGAACATTGTAAAGAGGTGTTTTAATAAAAGATCAAATATTAAGGTGTTTAGACAAAGAGACCTAGTTTTCCTTTGGGACAAAGCATCTAAGCCTAATATCAAGAATGACAAATTCACACCTTTGTGGATTGGCCCATATCAACTTGTAGACACATTGGGAGAGAAAACATTCAATTTCAAGGGTCTACAAGGAGAAGAGTTCACACTTCCCACCAATGGGTAGTACCTCAAGCATTACTTCTCTAATGTTCCTCTTGAGGTCTTTACGGAGTAAATTGTAAGATGGTTAGACTTAGTATATGTAGGCTAGCTAGATTATTTTAGTTATTTCCTTCTTATCCCTTATTTGTGTGTGTGTGTGTGTGTGTGTGTGTGTGTGTGTGTGTGTGTGTGTGTGTGTGTGTGTGTGTGTGTGTGTGTGTGTGTGTGTGTGTGTGTGTGTGTGTGTGTGTGTGTGTGTGTGTGTATTTGTTTATTTCATTTTATTTCTCACTTTATTTATTTTGTTGTGTCTTTGATTTTTTTACCTTGTTCCTTGTTTGCAATAAGTCCTTTTGGAAAACCCTAACCCCAAATTATATTTATCTTTCTTAAAATTCTAAAGTTAAAAAATGTGGGTGTGAACCTAATACATATGCTAGCCATGGTTATGTAATATGAGCCTAATGTTGTGATTTGAAGAAACTAGTAAAGACTGATGAATAGGTTAACTATTTTATGAGAACTTAAACATTGTCTTGACCTAAGTTTAGTTTTAAGAATATTTACACTTATAAGATGAAGTTTAATCTATTGATACATAGTCATTATTTCACTTAATAAACATCCTTGCCTAGGACAATGTTTGTAGCCATAGTTGATTTTCTAAGGATCAAACACTTGACAAAATCCTTGAACCTAGATACCCTAGTTCCCAACCTTGATGAAAGCATAAAAGATCTAAAAAATTAAAAAAATAGGAATCTAATGTAAAATAAAAATATTTTCAAGCATAAGTGATTCTAGTAATCTCAATCAGGGCTATGGACACCTAGATGGTAGTGGAATAAAGCCATGAGTAGAGTCAAAGGAATCTCTATCTTGGTTATGGATATCTAGCTGGTAGTAGAGCAATGCATAAGCCTTCCCTAAACTAGAAGAATGAATCTTAATGAATATATAAAAATGATCCAAGTCAATGTTAATGATTAAGGATATTAAACTTGAAGTTGTATCTTGAAGCACATGGTAAGTAGTAAGTGGAATCAAAGCACACACATAACATGGTTATGTCTTAATGTTTGATCCCAATTTTGTAAGTACAAGGTTTGTTTTAACCATAAAATGATCTATATAATGGTATTGATCAAGTAGAGTGGATGACTTTATTGTTTATCTAAACTAGAGTCTCTAAGTTATACCATATTATTATGTTTCCCCTATAAGTCTTCATTTGTTGAGGTCAACATACCCACATTTTAAAAAATTGGGACCCTTGAGATATTTTGAAGCTTAGCCCTAAAAGCATGGTTTATTTTGAATATTATTAAAATTTGAAGATCATCCACTTTGATAATATTGGCTTACTGAGTTATGTTTTGCTTTAAGCTTTCTTTACATTGATAATGATTGGTCTTCATGTCTTTAAGTTATAGGTTTCATGGATCCCTTGTTAATGGTTAATGTTCTAAAACTTTGACATAAACCCTTGGTTCAAGTTTGAATTTGAATTTGGTGGGAACATTTTGATTTTATTTTGAACTCAAGCCCAAATTTTATGTTAAGGCTTGGTCATGTTTTTTAACACAACCAAACCTCAGCCTAAAATTATGACTTGGTCTCTTTATTTCTCCCCCTTATGTTTCCTATATCTATAACATGGTTCAATATTATGTTGTCAGTGTCCTCTTTATTTTTCAGCATGGTCTAATTTTATGCTAAGGGCCCCTTAAAATTTCCCTATTAGGGTCCCTTCATCTTCTATAGCATGGTCCCTTTAATTACTTAACCTAAACCTTTAATTTTAAGGCCCCATTCATATTTATTAATACATACATAACCTTAGTTTTAATTCCTTAGCTTAAGTTTCTTTCATCTTGGGTCCTAACTTAAATATCATGCATCTTGTAGGATCCAATGATCTACACTTCATCACGACCTTTCAATTGGATGATGTGAAGAAATCCTGAAAAAGATGAGCATTTACTCTTTTGGACCAATCACTTTTGAGCACTTGGATCATGATCAATGGTTCTCACTTCATCATGGACCAAAGATTAGATGAAGTGAAGACATCATTGAAAAGTCAAAATCCCCAAGAGCTCCATGAAGTCATCACATGGCACTCTCACATTCAAGACTTAAAAGAAAAGGGTCTCACTTATTAAATTAGACCAATGGTGTGTAACTACTTAGATCCTAATTGGATGGCTCTCACTTCATCATGGATTTTGATCAAATGAAGCAAATTAAGTCTGAGATCTTGAGAAGATCCATAGATTTTCCATATGGCACTCTCTCATTGGGACATAGGAGTTTGATGAGCTTAAATTTGATGCTCTTGTGACCATCATTTGACATTCATGAGGATGTATTTGACATTCACATAACCATCAAATTTAATCCCATCAAAAATAAGAATTTCATGAGCCTAAATTTGACATTCACATGACCATCATTTGACATCCATGAGGACATATTTGTTATCCATGAGACCATCAAATTTAAGCTAATGGATTATTTTACTCAAGACTAAGATATACTCTAAAATGTCATTTAAGAAGATCATGAATTAAATTTTTAGATTAATAGAACCTCTCTAAGGACATTCAAGAACTTGAAATATTTAAACTAAAAATAATGAAATGCTCTCATAGTCTAAATATACGCAGAAATGAATTTAGTTTAAGTCTATATCCTAAGGCCCCCATTGCACTTGTTTGAATGTTGTGAATGTTAGGCTAGAGAGTTATACTAAGTCTTATTTTAAAAGGGTCTTTTTGACATAAAACTTATCCCAAATGATTTTAACCAAATATTTTATTGTGTTTATTAATATAATAAATCTCTATGTCAAAAATTAGCATTTTATCTTTATATCACTTTGACCCCTTTTCTAAGATCTTAAAATAAGTATTTTAACCCAAAGTATGCATTGTGTTTATCAAACACAATGTAAACTTGGTCTTAAAATATTTATCCTTGGTCCCTTTTATATGAATCTCAAAAAATTTAGGCATAAACACTTTAGCCTAGATTTTATTTTGTGATTAATAAACACAAAATAAACCTTAGCCTAAGGTATTTTAAACCTAAGTCCCCACCTAAATAATACACTGACTTAAAACTAATGCACCTTGTAGGATTCAATGGCTCATGCTTCATCATGGAAGATTATCCAATAGTGAAAAATCACCGATGACTTTTCAAAGGCTTTGCAAGATCCTACGAACTTTATGCATGGCATAACTAGGGGGATCGGTACCAAAAAGAACTAATAGCAAACAAGGTCCTAGATCAAGATCAACAAATCATATTGATCCATTTATCTTAATTTAATGATATGAAATAAGAGGTAATTTTTAAATGCCAATGGATAGTGCTTCAAAACCATTTATGAAAAATGCCATGAGAGGTCCTAAATTGATGCCACATAAGCACTTGCAAGCAGAAAATGATAATATCTTGAGTGCTTAAGAGTGACAATGTATAAAAGAAAATGTACAAATAAAATTTGAAGCATGTATGAGTCAAAATACAAATAAGATACCACCATTAAAGCTTTTAATCGAAAACTTGAAAAAAAATTATAATTAAACTCTGATTGATTATAGTGATTTTAGAAGAAGTTCAATTATGTTTTGAGCATGAAAGATCTATGCAAATACCATTTGTAATAAAATAATGAATAATTTTTAAGTGTAAAATATATGGTAGCATGGAGGTAAAAATTTATAGATGAGATAGAGTCATATCTATCCATAGATAACGAAAGAAGAGTTTTCAAAAATACTGAGCTAGACACTATATCCCTAAACAATGGCAACAAGAATTGGTCTGAGCTCTTCTACACCATTGAGGAGATGAAATCCATTACTAAGGAAAAAAATATTTGACACAATCAGAAAGAGGTACTATGACCTAATTTTAGCTCAAATGGTTGGCCACCATCATGCTACTACCAAACCAAAGGCACTCCATTGTATTCATATCCTAGCTCCCATTTTTATAGATTGTAGAATTTATAATGATTAGATTATTCATGAGGGTAGCTCTAAGAGAGTGGTGTATATTTCCCCATTAGACTTTAAGAGGTACTATAAGCTCCTAAAACCCCATGTGGACTTACACATAATCAAGAAATGGACTAGTAAGAGTGACCTAGATACCATCCTTAAGCCATGGTTGCTCCAAGGGAACCATGTATTCTAAGAATTTAAGTGAAGAATCCTAATTATCTAGTTTATAGAAGGAATTAGGGTAATCATGATTATATTAAATAAAATATCTTGAGTCCCTATAATTGCATATGTTAATAAGATATGGTGGTCTTATCTCTACTTTATGGTAGAAAAAGGGCTCACTCTTCCAATTGGGGACATGATTAGCATCCACATAGGAAAACAATTTACAGCCATCAATAAGAAGACAAATAAACAATTCTTCATGATGTCTTATTTTATAGATGCCCTGATAGCTTCCACCAAGATCCCCAAAATCAAACATTAGTCTCTTGAGGGTAGAATCACCATCTCACACCACTACTAAAAGCTACACATATTCAATTATAGACACCACATGAAATTCATCTATGACTATGTCTACCCTTCTTTGGTAGAAGCCATTACAAGATATCCTATGCCCAGGGTTACCCCTTTGATTAATAAATATGTGGAGTTGATGGCAGATATCTAGTTTTATCTAGATTGAACTATAATCAAAATTTAGGGAATTTTGAATCAGCCCTAAAATTTGCCTATTTATGTTTCTAACAAGCTAGTAGATCAATAAATTGCATTCCAACTCCTTCATGGTGTTGATGGGGTTTTTAAGGAGAAAAAGAGGGGCCTCTTCCATCCCTTTCCTTTGATAATTGGAAGAATAGTTTTTTAGGATTGGAAGTAGGTGGACACCATGGCTAGGTATAGAGATTAGGATCCCAATGATGTAGTGGGAAAGCATTCAAAGATAAAATAGTCACCCAAGCCAGTATATGAGCATCATATTGGTCCTTATGATAGCCTCCACATCAAGGCCCATAATCTTGAAAAAGTACTAGCTAGATTCAAAAATCACAATATTAAACTTGTATATAGATTGATTAGTGATGACAAACCACCAAGGGACCTATGGAAAATGTATCCTCTTTAGTATCATTTGCTACTTGAACCTTCCAAACCACTTCAAGAACAACCCCAAATGGAAGTACCATAACCCATAGCATAAATTATACAAGGTAATGGTAAGGATAAGTTGTATTAGAGGCCTAGTGAAGGACCTTCATCCTTAGCTCTCCCTCAAAGACCAACATCCCCTATTGAACACATAAACATGATTACCTTGGATCTATATGAAATAGTTATAGATGCCCTCAAGGTCCTTGCTAAAGTACATGGATTTGAAGGAAAAGAAGAGTAGTATGAATAACCATAGGCTCAAGTAGAGGAGGATAAGTAGGAAGATAAAGGAAAAGAAGTTATCCTAGATCTGATCCCAGTGGCACAACTAAAGAAGAGGAAATTAGAATTGGTAATTATCCATGTTGGACAAAAGAGGCCCAAGTTGACTCTCACTCATCCCACAAGTGAGATCAATTTATTCAATGAGGAGTACCCCATTCATGGACCAGTCATCCCTAATTGGTTCATTTATGGAAAAATGCAAAAGATCCCTTCCTTATCCCATTCATGAGCTCTAACCCAATCTATTAGTGTAGATGTTCATGAAGACATCAAGCCATGGAAAAGGGCCTTGATGAAATATTAGGAGGAAATAATAATAATAACCACTATAGGGTTAGATGGTAAAAGGATATATTCTCTAAGATCATCAATCAATGCTTAGATGGAGGTCCTAGAACCTCCAAAACATACAAAATATACTATTACTATGTATTTCAATATAGAGATAACTATATTAGAAAGGGTAACAATAGGAAAATCCATGGTGGGAACTGAAGAGTTCACTTTTAAAAAGGTTGAGCCTTTTGTAAGATTAACTCTAGTTTGAAGACAATAATCTGGTGAATTATCCATCCATAAAGAGGATGTAGAAAGCATGGCTAACACTCATTCAACATAGGTTAGAGCTAGAATTAGGGGGATAAAGCAAAGGATATCCAACCTAGAAAAGGAGA
This sequence comes from Torreya grandis, assembly GCA_037957365.1. Taxonomy (NCBI): domain Eukaryota; kingdom Viridiplantae; phylum Streptophyta; class Pinopsida; order Cupressales; family Taxaceae; genus Torreya; species Torreya grandis. The sequence continues at coordinate 887,053 of JARHVA010006365.1, forward strand.
ATGAAGACTTGAAAACATAGCATATTAGTGTCAAGAGAAATGACTAAGATGCTTAATGACTCCTTTGACATGTTTTAGGCTTTAAAATTGATCAAGCTAAGGAAGAGTACATTAACACAACAAAACATAGTGGCCAAGGGTCTAATAACCCAATGACAAGCCTCAGTAGATCAAATAATAGGGTTAATCAACATATAATTTGGAAATAAGATCCTTGGATTCAATTCAATTAGCTTGGTGCATTAGAAATCCATTCTTGGGATTTTTTTTTGAGAAGATCCAAGGTTTAAGTACATGAGGTGTTGGTAGGGATACTATAATAACTCATTGGAAGAATGTGTAAATACCCTTCACAACCCACTACCTTAAGCCTCATCAATGATTATTAATTCAAGAATAGGGATACTTTGGTAGTTCAAAAAATTAAGAATAAAATTCAAGGGCATTCAAGAGTAGACAATAGTAAGATCTTTGATATGATCCTCAATGTTGGAGAAAGGGTGGCTAAATCCTATAAAATCAAAGAGGCTATGATAAAAAATGATAGAGAATTGGAGGCTTTAGATGATAGTGAAGAGGAGTGTCTTTTGAGACCACTTATGGATTTGGAACTTGTAAAAGAACAACATCAAAGGGATATAGAGATTTTGCATCAACAATAAGGGAGCCCTTCAGTAACTAAGCCTACCAATTAGTTAATGTTCCTTTTTATAAATAAACATTATAATATTTTAAATAATAATATTCTTTTGTAAAGGCATATGCTAGTTTGTTAACATAGTTGCCTTTAGGTTAGTATAGTTTTAAAAATCAAATATATTCTATAACTTTTTGAAGAAGGAAAGTTGTCCTTATCTTTTGTAGATTTTGTATCTTATAACTGACCAATATACTACCTTATCTTTCTATAAAAGGTAGTATTACCTTCTTGTAATAGGAGATATTTTTTAGCAAAATTTGTATACTTGGATCAATTAATATAGTCAAGGAATTCTACAAAGATTATCCAAATTTGATGTGTCAATTGTTAATATAGATTTCTCTCAATTATTTGTTCTAAATCTTTAATTTGAATAGTTTATTTGAATTCTTAATTTTCATTTGTGATATAGGGTTGCTAATTTGTGCCTATGCTAAATTGGTTAAAGGATATTGAATTTGCTTTGTTTCATTTATTTTGTATTCAGATGTGCTTATTTTATTTGAGTTTGGTAACAAATCTTTAAAGTAAAATATAGTTCTTACTTGTATGATTTCATATTATCCTTAGAAATTTTCTTGGTATGTGATGAGATTTAAGCTTATTATATTTTTCATCATGTACTGGTTTAATGTAGGTTCAATTATAATTGAAACTTTGTCATGATATTTGAGTCAAGGATAAGCAATCACACATTCATTTTTTGCCTTAATCTTCCCTTTTTCTTATTTTTTAACTAGATCACTATAGTTTAGACTTCATTATAAATATCCATGTAGATTAATTTTTGGTTTAGGTTTTTGATCATGATTCACTAAAATTAACATAAATACTTCATAATTCACAAATATTGGACCATGATGGCTCTCAACCATCAATTATTATATATTTTGTTGAATATTCATACATTACTCTATCGTTATTTCACCATAGGTAACCTAAGTTGCCAAAACCTATTACTCGTGCTTTGAATTCCTAGAATTCAAAAATGAGAAGTGTTCTTTGAACACTAAGAACCCCTATGATACATTTAGAGGCATCAACATTACCATGGATTTTTTTTGGTTAGAGGTTATTCTACAAGATTTTTATGATGATATTCTATTTCCTAATAGTTTCATGTACATGGGATATTTAGTAATAGAATACAGTTTGACATACCTAGATTCCAAGTATAAACATCATGGTGATAACAATATATTTTTTAGGATTATATATTCCTACAAATTATATTATAATGGGTTTGATAATGTTGGTAAATATTGTATGAGATACTTTTTAGTAAAGTCTCCTATAAACTCATGAAGGAATGAGTATAAACCCTGGATATATAAAAAAATATGTAATGAGTGTTTAATAGTATAAGGATTCTAAGTAAGATTATGTGATTGCTAATTAATATGATGGATTCATGTTCCTTATTATATCTCTATCTTTTATATATCAATATGTGTTACAATATTAATTCTAGTGAAAAGGGCTTTGTCTTCTATGTGATACAAACTGATTATTATGAAATTGGATGTTATTGCATAAAAACTCTATTTAATGATATCATTCCTTGGGATATCTCTAAAAATTACTTCTAATAGGTAGGAGTCCTATTATGTTAATATATAAATAAAAGGAATTTTCTCTACGAGTTGAAAATTGTGTATTCACACCTAAGTATTTCCATTATGTATCTATCTAAGTAGACATTCATAATATTACATAGGATTATGTTAAAACTTTATAATCATAGTATAGAATTAAATACATTGAAATGATTTATCCTTTCCCACAAACTCTATCTTAAATCATAGTAACTATCTCTATAATTAACATGTTCTATCAAACCCAAGAAATTTTACTAACAATAGTGTAGTGAGCATGAAACTCCCTATTTGAGGATATGCTAAGGTGGTTGCCTAGTTAAAGAGACATGGAATGATCGATAGATTATAAAATCACTAATTTTTCATAAAAGGAATCTTAGAGAATAGGTATTATAAGTAGTAGATTATATAAGAACATATTTATGGTAAAATTTATGATATATTTTGGTGTAAACTACTTGGATTACTAGATGATTATGTAATATCCCTTCGGATACCAAAACAAAAGCTCTAAATTGCTAATCTATATTTCTATAAAATATCTTCAAATAGATAAATAAATCACAGTATAATCTCTTATTTATTTGCTCATATGCTTAAAATAGAGGTCCTCTATCAAGTATACAAAGAATATTGAAAGTATGGCCTTAATAGCCTGAATATTCTACAAACTGGGAAATAAATCTAGATCTGGTACGTCTCGGCCTGCTGTGTCAAAAACACAGCACCGACGTCAGTTATACGGCCGTCATCGGTCAACTAAAGTCGTTAACCTGCCGACATCGGTGAGATGTCGGCTGATGTCAGTCTCTATAGGTCTCTGCCTGTCGATGTCAGTGTCTGATCTTTCTGTTGATGCATACAGATTTTCACAGATCTATAAAGACTTCGTATGGCCACCAATATATCACAACTTGTATGCTTGATCCTGATCTCAAGAACTATGGGCTAATACAAAAGATCTATATCTAGATAATTCTTGAATCAAAACCCAAAATAAAGAAAAACCTGTAAACCCTTGTGATAGCTTCTATGTGAAGTTATCTCTCAATCTTGTAAATCCCTATGATAACTTTTATATGAAGTTATCTCTCAATTTGGCAATAAATCGACTGATCTCTCACAACCTCTAAATCACACACAATGAAGAGTTGACATTCTTCAATGCAAATGAAATCCTAGAACCCTTGGCTCAGTCTTCACAGAAGAATTTCTTAACAAGAATCAATATCAATAATCAATCATAATACAAACTCTCTCCCATGAGAAACCCTTATACCCTCCAAAGGTGTGCTTACTAAAATTAGATTCCCTTAAATTAGACTTAGGGCTTCTTAAATTAGAATTAGGGTCTTAAAATTAGACCAAAATATTAATAATTAATAATTAATTAATATTAGACCAAATAATTAATATTTGATTAAATCAATCAAATATTAATATCTCCCTTAATTCATGTCTAAAAGAGCCCAAGTGAAAGCCAAGCCTAGCTCCATAAATACCCTCTATCCATCCCATCAGCCTACGAGGGTCGCATAATAGGCTAACCATCAACTCTAGGCATGTTAACTAAAAAGGGGACATGACAATCCGCCCCTCCTAAAATTGCTTGCCCTCAAGCAATCACTGAATGATAAACCATTCAATCGACCTAGATCCTAAATGTAGTCATGATCTCCACCGCTGTCAATCAACATGAACTCCAGGCCATGTCCATCACAACTCTCATCCAATGGTGTCACATCATCCCTAGTACCATCCCAACATCCAATCCAAGAATGGAAATCAACTAGCAACTCAAGTGAACTCCTCACCTGAATAATATCTGAATCTAGAATGTGAATGCTAGACATACTCATATCATCATCAACATGTGACCCACCTGTAATAGAAAACTGAATCCTTACCACATGTGCTAACACCTAAACTGAACTCACCTTAAGACAAAGCTTGTCCACATGTCCCTCCTGTGGTGGTGCCAATGTGCACTCGGTAGTGCACTCTCCCATATCATGTGGTATGAGTCTCTCCATCCAATGAAAAAACATATTTTTGATGTTGCTGCCCCATATAGCCTTAAGAATATGTGTCTTCCCACCAACATTAAAATGAACCTCCATGTCCTTAAGATGAAGAGTAAATTCCTCAAGGGAATGAAGCCACTTCATACCCAAGACTAAGTCTATGTCCCCCATGTTCACCACATAATAATCAGCATTGAACTCATAATTGTTCAATCATAATGGGAGGTCTCTAATCATCTGCTCACACCTAAGAGTGTGACCATCAGCCACCTTAACCTTAATGCCCTCAAAATCTTTGGTAGTGAGTCCACGCTTCTCCACAAATCTAGCATCTATAAAATTATGTGTGGCTCCTGTATCAAGAAGGGTGATGACCTTCTGCCCTACCAAAACTCCACAGAGTCTGAATGAATCATCCGACTGAACGCTGGATAGGCGTGCCTCCTATATGTGTAGCTCTAAATCTACCTCTGCCTTAGGCTCCTCAAGACTATCCTACTGTTCAGAATCTTCTAATTATGAATCCTCATAATACACCCACATCAAATGATTTTCCTTGCCCTTAGGCCTCAAAGGACAGTCGTGGTTGGCATCATATGGACCTTTGCAGTAGAAGCAAAGCCTTTTTCTGTGTAGATTGTTAAGAGCCTCTCGATCCAAAGGTGGTGCTGCTGGGTTGGCCTTTGAATCATTCTTAACACCTAATGTATCTTTGTTGAAATCTAATCCCTCTCTATCTCCATTAGAGCACTTATGGTCCGTGGATGAAGAAGTACCTCTGGAGTTAAATCTACTTGATGGGGTTACCATTTCCATACTACGCACCTTCTTCATAGCTTCCTATAATGAAGGAGGATCAAAGCCTTTGATCCAACCTCTCAATGGCTCTGTCAATCCCTCCATGAAGAGAACTACCAATCTATGCTCTAAAATGTTAGGAACCATTACTGATAACTTCTAGAAGTCACCAATGTATACCTCTAGACTGCCACTTTGGCACAACTATGCCAACTCTCAGAAATAGGACTCTGGATCCCTCCTATCAAAAAACTCTACCAGCCTATCCACAAACTCCTGGTAAGATGTGATCCAATCATGATGGAGTGTCACCATCCTATGGTGCCACCAATTGTGAGCTAATCCCTTAAGATGTAGTGTCACATATCTGATAGCATCTTCCTCAACCATCAGTTGCAATGTGAGAAATGTATCAAGCTTACTAACCCAGGCCTGTGCTATCACCTTACCACTACTGTCAAACATCCCTAGTGTGATCCTACTCGTAGCATGATTTAAATCATTGTTTTGGGGTCTTGGTCTCCCATTCTATCGACCTCAGTTATGTTCTTTCCTTTGTGTGAGGAATCGGTCAAAAGTAATCATCTCCCTGACCACAGGTGGTAATAACTCCCACTCATCAGTCACTACCATAAGTGTATCTATAAATGACTCCTCATGCTCCTCACCTTCTATCACCTCCTCGGCCTCTTATCTCAAAAAGGTAGGCCTAGTAGGCCTGTTAGCTGTATGAGAAGTAGTCCTAAGGGCTCTCTATGATCTTGAATCACTCCTAACATTGTCATGATGTGGCGAATGTCTCCTCAGAGTACCTAATCTTGGCAGTGCTACTATTAACTACTATAATACTTCATTATTCTGCCTTTGTCCTTCTTGTAGTTCTCTAAGAGTAAGTAAAACCTATGCATCATCCTGATCTCTAGGATAGTGAGGAATACAGGGCTTGTCAATATCATCACCCATGTCTTTCAGCTGTTGTCCTAAAACTTGAGTGCCTTCAAGCAAAGCTCTACTGTGTGTGTTATACCTGTGTGGTCCCAATTCTTGTGGCTACATAAGATCTATAAACCCTCAGGATGGTAGGATTTAGCTCTGATACCACTATAATATCCCTTCAGATACCAAAATAAAAGTTCTGAATTGTTAATCTATATTTCTACAAAATATCTTCAAATAGATAAATAAATCACAATATAATCTCTTATTTATTTGCTCATATGGTTACAATAGAGGTCCTCTATCAAGTATACAAAGAATATTGAAAGTACAACCTTAATAGCCTAAATATTCCACAAACTAGGAAAGAAATCTAGATCTGGTACGTCTCGGCCTGCTATGTCAAAAACACAATCACCGACATTAGTTATATGGCTGTCGTCGGTCAACTGAAGTCGTTAACCTACTAACGTCAGTGAGATGTCGACCGATGTCGGTCTCTATAGGTCTCTGCCTGCCAATGTCGGTGTCTAATCTTTTTGTTGATGTGTATAGATTTTCATGGATCTGTACAGACTTTGTATGGCTACCAATATAGCGCAACCTGTATGCTTGATCCTGATCCGAAGAACTATGGGCTAATACAAAAGATCTATATCTGGATAATTCTTGAATCAAAACCCAAAATAAATAAATACCTATAAAACCTTGTGATAGCTTTTGTGTGAAGTTATCTCTCAAACTTGTAAACCCTTGTGATAACTTTTGTATGAAGTTATCTCTCAATTTGGCAATAGATCAGCTGATCTCTCACAACCTCTGAATCACACACAATGAAGAGTTGACATTCTTCAATGCAAATGGAATCTTGGAACCCTTGGCTTAGTCTTCAAAGAAGAATTTCTTAACAATAATCAATATTAATAATAAATCATAATACAAACTCTCTCCCATGAGAACCCCTTATACCCTCCAAAGGTGTGCTTGCTAAAATTAGATTCCCTTAAATTAAATTTAGGGCTTCTTAAATTAGAATTAGGGTCTTAAAATTAGACCAAAATATTAATAATTAATAATTAATTAATATTTAATTAAAATTAGACCAAATAATTAATATTTGATTAAATCAATCAAATATTAATATCTCCCTTAATTCATATCCGAAAGAGCCCGAACGAAAGCCAAGCTTAGCTCCATCAAGACCCTTTATCCATCCCATCAGCCTATGAGGGTCGCATAATAGGCTAACCATCAACTCTGGACATGTCAACTAAAAAGGGGACATGACAGATTAGGTGGTTCATCTAGAACACCATTATTTTAGATCTTATGCAACCAATGACATTACATGGTTTGAGGAGAAGATCAAAAAACTTTGGGCCTTAGACACTAGTTGGACCCATGAAATATATCATTGGTTGGATTTGACCATTGATCGGTACATCACAAAATTCTTGTAGTGACTTCCTATGCTCATTAAGATGTTAGTTGTGGAGAAAGAAATGGTACTTATTCCCTTTCATGTGGATTTTCTCTAGGTGTTATTAGCAACCTAGATAACACCCTAATTAAAGTCTAATGAATTTATCTAAAACTCCTTCACACCTAGACTAACACTGAAATGATTTGAGGCGTGGGACACTTGAACTCATACTAGACTTCTATATATCATTGGTTGGATTTGACCATTGATGGGTATATCACAAAATTCTTGTAGTGACTTCCTATGCTCATTAACATGTGAGAAAGAAATATATCATTGGTTGGATTTGACCATTGATGGGTATATCACAAAATTCTTGTAGTGACTTCCTAAGCTCATTAATATGTTAGTTGTGGAGAAAGAAATGGTACTTATTCCCTTTCATGTAGACTATTTTCTTTAAGTGTTGTTAGCAACCTAGATAACACCCTAATCGAAGTCTAATGAATTTATCTAAAACTCCTTCACACCTAGACTAACATTGAAATGATTTGAGGTGTGGGGCACTTGAACTCAAACTAGACTTCTAGTTTTGATGAGGCTAGCTCCTATGATGCATCACTTATGATCTACATACTAAACTATTAATTTTTGGGATGAAAAGGGTTAAAAGGATAACTAAAAGAGAAATATAATCTACTGATGGTGATACACCTATATTTCTAGTTCCTCCACTCTATTTGAGCTCTTAAAACATTGATAAGACAAGCAAATAACTAAATCTACAACTATAAATGACTCTTATGCATTAGTATTTCATATAGAGGTTTCATAAGGTGATTAAAGCATGAGGGAAATAATGGAATAGGCTTGATTCAAAGAAATAATTAGTTAGTTATATCCACTATTAGCTTAGTCAAATGACATAGCAAATTAAACTTGACCTATATAAGCTAGCATACTAGTAGCTTGGTGAGATTATGACTCGATAAGGGAGAAAATAAAACCACATGTTCAAATTAACTAACATAAACACTCTATACCAGAATATGTAAATATTAAAATAGTCATTTTATTATCTCAAAAGGTTACAAAGCTCAATCTTGGTAGAGTCTAGTCATGCCCAAGAGAGGGATCTTGAAAATTATCTTGAAAGCCTAAATATATAGAAGGTAGAAGAGAACTAGCCAAGAGATCAGTGTTGAAAGAGAAGAGGAAGTATCTTCATATCAACTCAATTTAAATTTGAGTTACGAATCTTATCAAAATTCATAAGTACATCTCTCTATCTTGAAAACCTTGCATGAACTCATTTTGGCATTAGAAAGAAGAGGTGGGCCCATTTGACATGTCAAAGCTCTTTTTTACAATAAGATAAAACATATTTTAGTTTAATTAAATCCATTTGAAGTGATATTAATATGTTAATTTCCTTTATTTTCATGAAAACCAATTATAACTCATTAATTGAAAATTAACTCATGATTAGTTAACTCCAAGTATTGGGCTCTTAAGACTAGTTAACTACTTATTAATCCCTCCCTTTCATTAAAATTCACTTAAATGCTAAGTTGTTCATGGAAATTCCTCTTTAATAGTATATAATTTTCATGATAACTCCACTTAAACACATTTGATAGATTTCAATGCCAATTTAATCTTCAATTATTTGACTAGTTAGGCTGCTAGGCCAAATAGGCCTAATATCCTATCTTATTATATTTAGAGACAATTGGAACCTATATGAAAACCATGAAACCTAAGAAAATGTAATATAGATGTATAAAAATTATTCACATCATAAGATATGTGTTATTGATGAATAAACTCTTGCAATTCAGTCACCATGTTTAACTAGGTCAATTCTACCTCATTTTCCTACAGACTGACTATTTTGAAGGAATTAGTAAGGGAACATCTAGGAATATTTATGACCAATTGATGATTTTAGGATGAATAAAAATTCTCAAGATTCAATATCCATGAATTGGATTTCATGTAAACTAATTTATACCTTATTTTTTGTGTTTTCTTCTCTAAAAAACCTTATTTTTTCCATGATCCGTACAATTTCATACAAAAAATTATTAGTTTTGGGACCCTCTCTAAGTTTAATTTATGTTTGAAATTTTTTTAAGTCTATACATGACGTTTTAATTTCAATAAATGTGATCTTTCACAAAACTGGTCATCATGAGCATTTAAGAAGGTTTTGGAGCCAAACTTTATTAACAATGGTTCATAAAGCACAGACCTCCAAACCAATAATTAATTCCATTAATATCTTTTATACATAACCCTACAACTTCCCTAATAATATTGGTTTACCATGCAAAATATATGAAAATATACCACATGAAGGAAATTTGCCTACAGGATTTAAAAGCATTTTGGACATGCTTATGCTCTTAGTGATTGTTTATAAATTAAACACCATAAAACAACATAAATTTTTCATGAATTATAATTTCATAAGGTTATTAAAATCATTATAATATATTTTTTCTGAACTCTTCATGTGATGAAAGATACAAGCATTTGATCACATGGCTTAAATGGGTATCTAGATTTATATAATTCAAATTTCTCCTTATGGATGACTATTAATCCTCCATTATTTATACCTAATTTAAATAATAATAATAATTGTACCTTTTCCATGTCATCAAATAATTATTTAGTTTTCATCTTGCTTAATAGGTCAAAAAATACATTTTGGTGTCATAGGCATGCTTATTTATTTTAGCCCTCAAGGGCATAGTTTGTATATAAATTGGAGTTTAAAAACTCTTGAATGGTATTATTAATACTTAATAACATATATTAATTATTTTAAAACATTACAATAAAGTTACAACCCTCTAGTACACCTTTATGCACAAAAACGTGTTTCATGTTCCAATGGTGCTAGTGAATAGACATGTAGGGGACTATGTAAAAATAGTGGGTAATTATGCCAATAATTTAACCTATATTAAAACAAATATAGTTATAATACCCAATTATTACCTGTGACACTTATTTTTAATCCCAAATCATGTATATTTATACCTATAGGTGGATTCTCTTAACATTTAGTAGTAGGTTGCCTGCCTATTTAGTCTTAAGATTGAGAGTTTCCTCTTTTCACTTTGGATTGAGCATAAACATCATGAATATGATTTTAAATTATCATTAAATTAACCTTACATTTATTTCATACTCTTTAACCAACTCTTTAATCTTCATGTCTCCTCTCTCAGACCCTATCTCCTAAGAACTCTCAAAATGACTGTATTATTCACCACTATAGGTGGACCCTTTTTAGGTGTGAAAGTGTTTTGTGTCCATATCAACATGACTTGGTGATTAAATTAATATTTATACCATTTTAATACCTTTACCTATCCCTTCAGTCCATGACTCTTCAAACAAGCTTTCTAGGCTTGTATGATAATTAAAAAAATTGTACAACTATATTGTTACCTTCAAACTCATGCTTGATAGTGTCTTAGTGGCTCATAAAAAGTGTTATATATGTCCAATAGTCACTTTGTTTGAATAAATATCCTCATAGGTATCCTTAAACTAATGGTCTTATATGGCACTTGGCTTGTGTGTGATTGTATGAGAAGAATTTTGTCATTAGTATGGTTATGTATGAGATTTTTAAGGTAAATCTGGACTATGAACTTGTGTGTGATTTTCCTCTCTTCAACATTATTGAATTAATTCAATCATAAATGTATTAATAACCTTCAATGAACAATAAAATCTTATCATTGACCACTATTTCTTGAAAACTCATCATATTTAAAGATATAATTGCCTTCTTTATATGGTTATAACTAAGGTCTTAGGGTTAACTTAATTGTGTCTTATATGTCATTAAGAGTATATTTATTGAATTTTCTTGAAAACATCATAAGACCATCATCATGAAAAAAAAACCTAAGAACTTCATGCCAAAATTAAAACTTCACAACCCTCTCCTCTATACTTCATGACTATCATGATGATTGGTTCAAGTTGTATGGATTCTAATAATGAATGAATACTTGGAGACCATCTTAAGAGTTCACATCATTACTATTTATCTTATGAGACTAGACCTTACCTTAAATAATCTTCTTGAAACTTAAAACCCTCTTTATGACTATGGTATCAACTTCATGATAGCTTGAAGGAAGGCCTTTAACCCATGTGGCTGTAGGTACATATTTTAAGAAAGAATATTGTGTCATTTGAAGATTTAGATCTTTAAAAATCCTATTAAAACATTCCATATGGCATTCATCATGATATAAAACCTATACAAAACAAGGATCATGACAAGACTTCCTACCTTACTATTGATTGACAATGTAGTTAAATAACCCTTTACCTAGTTGCAGGTGATTGATTACTATGAGAGGATGATCAAAATTAATCTTAGCTTCCCTTTGAAATATAATTTTGATATATATCCTATGACCATCCTCTCACAACATTATCTATTCATCTTTTTTACCCTTTCTTGAAAACACACCTTCTTTCATAGAATACTTGACTGTATCTTTGACTTTTAGATTTGTATGGATAAGGTCATGATTTGAAGGTTATTGGAATGTTTGAATAAAACACAAGGTCTCCTTGAGTCTCACTATTTCATGATGATCTCTAAATTCAATTTTCTCCTTAAAAAGTTAAAAAACCCTTGAAGAATACTTAAATTATCACTCACCTTCTTGATTGTAGTTCCTTTGATGACTTGCCCTTATTGAATGTCATGATATGACTATGATACTATTTAGACACTCCTTATCATTTAACTTGGAAATATTTTGAATCACCCTAACCTTATTCTATTATTACTTGGTTCATGAAACCCTATATGAACAAAAACCATTACTATGATCATAAAACCCTCTTGACCTATTGTCTTATTTCTCCTTATTCCTAGAAACCTAGTTGTGTTTGGTGGATGACTGTCTTTTCATTTAAATACATGACTTAAACTAAGTTTGATGATTCAAAAGGGTAAGTCCTTGGTCCAAGATCATGAACATCACTCAACATGATTATTACCCTAAACATAAATTTTGAAATCCTTGAATATGCATCCTTCTTAATCATGCAGACTTGAATGAGACTCAAACCTATTAACCTTGTGAGAATGTATTATAGGTGGATGTCTACCATGAAAATATACCTTGAAATAAGTCGAGATTTCACTTATGGTATCCTTTAATTAATTTTTATAATCACCACCTTGCAAAACTACCACCTACATAGTCCTTATTCCACTTTCCTACGAATAGTCCCTTTCTCCAGACTTGACTATAGGTGAGTGTATGGATTGAAGCTAAAAAATTTGGTTCGAATATTTATCAATAGGTAAGGTGGTGGTGTCATTTACTATCATAAAATTATTTTTTAACAACCTCAATTCACCATTGAAGGTTTATGTCTTTTAATCTCTTCAAGATCATAGCCTACCTTCTTGGCTTTAGGATTTACTTAAGGAATAGTTGTAGGTGTATTATTGAGTTTATTAAGCCCCTTAAGACTTTGATTTTGTATCCTACCTAAGCCAACTTACTGAGTTTATTCAACTTAAATTTGATGTAATTTAATGTCCAAATATCCTCCACAAACCTAGAAAAGGCCTCTTGATAAAGTTGAAAACCTTAACATACTGTAAGCTATTTAAGTACAAGCCTATAGGTAATGGTTTCTTATCATTAATATTTATTTAATTGGAGGATTTTACACACTTAGATAATATCATGACTTGAACATGTCATGGATCATTAAACATTACTCGCTATATAAATCCATTCATACATGCATGATGTCAACCTCAAGAATGATCGTGTTCCTTAATTTTCAACTGTGGTGTGGTTGTGTGTGTCTATTTGTATGAAATATAGCTGTGAAAAACCTTGAAGTACTTCAAAAATTCCTCTAAAGATATTTAAATTTTCACACCCTTTTTTAAATTCTCCCTAATTTTTTCCTCCCTTTTCATATCCTTACTTTGACCTAGACTTTGTTTTGATCTCATCCACTACCATCATAGTTGTAGGTATACATTTGTATGGTTTGAGAATAAATTGTAGGCCTTTAAAAATATATCAAAACTTTAATTTGTGAATTTTTCATTATATCCTTGTAAAATTGATGATGGAGGTATGAAATAATGAGCCTCCATGTCACTCTTATTTTAGTTATACTTCATGAGAAGCTCCTGACTATGTTTTTTGATGACTGCAAGTGTACATCCTTATTCAATTTAGCATGATTTCAAAGTCCTTACAGTCCAAGTCATTTATACTCATGATGACATCTATACTTTCTAAACCTCTTTATAATGCTTTCATGGGATGGATGAGGATGTAAAGGTGGTGAGAGATGGTGATGTGAATGGAAACATGATGGAGGGTGGAAAGAAAACATGAACACAATGATAATGGCTGTGTTATGATAGTGGTAATAGAGATGAATAAAATGGAGGTGGAAAGAAGATAAAGAGGATGACAAGACCAAAATTAATACTCCTATACAATAATGGGCATATATTCTTCATACCATATCAAAGTGGAAAACTTTGAAGGAGCACAAGACCATAAAATTGTAACCTAGTACTTTGTTAAAACCTTAAAAGATGTTAGGAATCCTTAAATATTTCTAAACTAAGACTTCTTAATGAATATTGAGAGAAAATCATGGAATTATTTGAAATGAAACTTCATGAAAACTTTGATAATTTTTCTTGGAGGACATGTTAACATGATGGAGACCTTGCAAACAAAATCTCATGAAATCTTGATGTTATTTTCTCTTCATGTGAACATACAATTCTCCTTTTGAAATATATAGAATATATATTTTCACATATCTTATAAAATTAATTTCTTAATACCTCAAAAATGTGAAAATGACATGTATAATTTCATTGGAAGGTATACTAGGTTCTTAAGAAGCTCCACAAACTAGATTTTTTTTAAATGATGCCCTAGAGAGGAGAAATTAAAAAAAACCAGTTGTCTTCATGGATGAAAAATTATAGATGTATGCCCTAAATTAAAATTAATTATTAATGAAAGAGAAAAGAAAAATTTTAGAACCAATTACTCCATTAGGAATCCATCTGAGTTGAATTTATCTAGAAATTTTTTTGGACATGTACCTTCTCTCTCCTTACCATAATAGTATCAAACCTGAAGGCCTATCTCTATGTGCAAACTAGAAAATTGAAAGATGTGAACCCATTTTGGGCATATTTTTCCTCCAATTTCCATAAAAATTTTATGGAATCCTTGTCATCTCCTCCTTTTCCTACTTTATACTTCAAGTATATGGAATTTTGTACAAGTCTATACTAATATTTGTAAAATGAATGAAAATAGCCTTTTCTTTACCTTTTATGGAAACTTTAGCTTATGAACTACCAATATAAGTGAATGATGTTAATAACACAAGCCATTAACATGAAAAAAAATAGAAAATAATCCTTTTCCATGAGGGCCAAAATTGGCATGTGAGAGGTGAAAATATCTCTTTTTGACTTAAAATTACATTAAATCACCTTTTATTTGTATGAAACTTTGAGAACTAACATAACACATGTATTTGAATATAATTAAAGGAATTTTTTAATAAATTAATGAATTTTTTACTTAAATATAATCATTAATTACCAAGACTTATCATTTTTAGGCCAAAATACTCAATTTAGACCACCTATAGAGGCTATTAAAGGGTCCTAAAAAGTCTTGAATTACAGTAGTAATTTAGCCTTGAAAAGCCAAATTGTCAATAGGTACCATGCGTGTGTGTGAAAAATAAGGTAGAATGAATAAAATATGAAAAGGTAGAGCTTGAACTTGAGTCTAGAATGGAAAATATAGAGGAAAATGATCAGAAGAAGATTCTAGAGTTAGAAAGAGAATTGCAACAATAAAGAAGATATAATAAACAAAGTGTGTTTCAGGAAGATACAACAAGAGGAGTACTATTGATGATTTGGATGAAAGGAGAAGATAAGGAGAAGTGCATGATGAGGAGAATTAGAGTGAAGAGCCCAAAAAATTAAGGATAGAGGTGAAGAAGTGATAAGGATCTAGCTTGGATGAAGGGAGAAGATATTAATATAGAAGTAGATCTTATGGTTAAAATCTGATAGTTTCTAAGAAGGCTATTATAGAGAGAGAAAGAAGGATTTCCATATAGTATTAGACATAGTACTAGTTCAAGTTTCAAGAGATATATATTTTAAGGTAAAGATCATTTCCCAAAGGAGCACACATCCCTTGAGCCTAATTTTTTTTCAAAATTTCATTAATTCTGACATATATTTATATGATGACACTGGCAAGGACTAATTTTAGAAAAAGTTTAGAAGAAAACCCTAGAAGTATAAAAGATTATGTATCATGAAGTTGCACAAAGTTTCTTGGCCTAATAGAAGAAGAACATAACAAAATTATTATCAATAGAGATAAACCCCTTAATTCTTATGAATTCCATGTTAGTAGAGGTTCTTGATACAATAGAACATGTTAAGGACAAGGATAGCTAAGTTTTCTTAAGTGTGCAAGATAGTGCAGAGAATTCAAATTTAACAAAAGTATGATAGATATGAATTATTATGTGATAGGAAGTAATTAAGATTAACCAATACTTCATGAATTTACATAGATAATTTAGAATAAATTATACAGAATTAAGCCTAGCATTAACATGAAAGCATACACAAGGAACAAACATAATAAATATAATAGGTAACTATAACCACAGTCTATATTGATCTCAACAATAGTTAATCATATTATTCATACAATCATACTTATATATATTCATTTTTAGTCAATGAATAATCACATTATTCTCATATTATGGCACCAAAAGATGAGACTATTCATCTTCTATCCTTTTACAAGTCATGGAGGATAGGATAAAATACATATAGATGGCAACTACTTACATAACACATGAATATATAAAAAAAATATTGCATAGCTTTAATTATCCATTTTCTTCTCCCAAAACTTTCCTATACATAAAATGTTGTCTCATCCTAAGACAACATCATAGGATCATCTGATGGTGTACTTAGGGAAGAACCTAAAGATATGGGTAGACTAGAGAGAGTCATAGTAATCACTCAAGGTGCCATTTCCAATTTTCACCTCTTATGTACTACTTAGTTTCCATTTGAAGTTTCAATTAAGTAGCATACCAACCTACCACCCTTTTAGGTTTTCAATAGGCTGGAATAACTAGGTGTCTACCCTTAATGGGTTTTTAACCATCTTGGCCATGCTTGTCTCACTAGTCATTTCTAATACAAAAAGTGTTTAAAAAAAATTTAAAAATTATGCATTGTGTAGTACTAAACTAGAAGGAGGTGGAATTGTTGTGGAAGAAGACTAACCAATAGGATCTTTGGCCCCTAACTGTGTAGCCTTATACTACATGATGACTTGTTGAAGCTTGGATGGTGGATTATAAACTATAATATTAAGGATCTGGGCCACCTCACTATAAAATGAAGCCAAGTCACTTTTCTATGTGTGTCAATCAAACATCACTTCTTGGACCATGTGGATCAATATGTGCATTGGTGTGTGATATCTAATAGGTTATTTTAGGTTTAATTACTCAATGGCACTCATGGTTATCCTTTTATTACTAACATTCATCTAAATTTTTTTCTCATCTACTACAACTTTTTTGCATGGTATTCAACATAGAGACCTATAATTGAAATACATCATAAGTCATAATACCATTATATGATTCAATCATGAATATTGTCCATATAATTAAATGATTCCTAGAGAGCAAGGTCATTTTCATCCACTGATATAGTCTGATTGTGCATGGTTATCTTGTTTAATATAGATATGGTCAAGTCTATGCTAAAATTGATGAGAGATTTTTCAAGATATTGCTTCCAATCCATAAGGCTTTGTGCGACCTGATGAGCTTAGAGGGAAATAATATTGATCATGCTCTAATACTACTCTAGGAAAGTAATCAAAGTAGCAACCTCAATGTTCATACTCTATCCCAATGTCCTAACTACATGAAGTTTTTAGGCTATGCACCAGTCCTTTGTGAGTTTAATGACCAATATCTTGAGCCTATAGTGGTTAGACATCACTTGGTCCCCAATTGTTTGAAAGGAAAAATCTAGGTAGGTGTCTTCAATCATCTTCATCATTTCATGTAGGTGAGCCCTAATCTCCATATTTTTTGCCTTTGATTTATCCTATTTTCATTTGAGGGAGGCATCCTTCTACATGATTGACTCATGAAAATTTTTGGTATCCTCTAGTTGTTTCTTCAAAGGCAATTGGTAGACATCAATTGAATCCTCTTTCTTGATTGGGAGTATGGACAATGTGGTTATAAATACTGTAGTGTATGGGCATGGCATAGTAAAAAGTGGAAAAGATAAGGTAGTGTGTCGAGTAGTGACTATGGGAAAATTCTAAAGATAGACACCTCATAGTGATAACCCAATTTGTGATAATGTTGACTACATGGTTGCTGGTGCATGCTTCTACATTATGGACTCTACTTCTATCTTACTTTTTTGTAAAGTGTCTACACCCATCTTTCATTTGGATTCCTCCTCCTATTTATTCTTTTTTTCTTCTTCCTTCCTCTTCTTTTTATCATCCTCTTCATTTCACTTCATTTTCTCTTCATCTTATTTATTTTCTCATCCTCTTCCTCTCACTTCCGTTTCTCTTCCTCTTATTTCTTTTTATTCTCTTCCTCCTCTTTCTCTTTCTTTTTTTTCTCTACTTCTTCCACCTTTTTATACTTTTATGGTACTAGGGTTATAGTCTTGGATTTCTCCTGTGGAACTTGGGCCTTCACCTTTACTTGTGCTTAAACTTTTGCCTATGCTTGTTATTAACATAGGGCTTCATCATCCTCCTCTTTCTTTTTTCTGGTAGCTTCTTATGCTTGTTGTTGTGCCTAGACCACTATCTTATTTCATTTTTTCTTCTCATTTTTATTTATTTTATCTCTCTTTTTAAGCTTTATTTATTTTTCCATATGATTCTTGTGCCTAAATTTTCATATCCATGGCCTTATGAATGTCCAACTCTACATCCTTAGCCTATTGTGTGGCCTCAACTTATTTGACTTGCTACATGGCCTATTATTGATGAACTTTTTCAATATTTCCCTTCTTTTCTTCCTTATTTAGATGGTTTTTGGCTACACATGTAGATTATTCCTTTGTGTCCCATTGATCCTTTACTATCAAATACTTTGGTGAAAGATCATCAACATCTTGATCTTGTGGTGATAGTGGTGAATCAATTAGTCATACTTCTTTGATTGAAACCTATACCTTCCTCTTCCTGATCATGACCAGTCTACATCTAGGTAGTGGTGTAGTAGATGTAGTGGTAGGTTATGCTTATTATATAGAATTTGGTCATCCAAATGTGTACTCTTCTAAGGTAGGGGAGAGACTTACCTCCCATCTTGTTCATGGACTACACACTATTTGTTCAGGTGGGCTCTCTAAGAGAGCTGCAAAGATGTCTTTAGCTACTAAGGTTGGTATAGGTTATGAATAGAATAATTCCATTCTACACTAGAACTATTTTGATTCTTCACAAACTATGTCTATAATGATGGAAGGTGGATAGGATGGGAGTTACACCTATATTTTAGGAGGAACCTACTTTCAAATTTACACTATATGCACCACCTTCCAAAATAAGAATTCTTTTTCCTCCTCATGGTAGTTTTCGGCCATGTCTAACATCATGACCTTGTAGAATTATTGCTTGTCTATTCCCATTTATATGAGGTCATATGATCTCAAAATATGTGTAACCTTTGTATCATCCTTCTAGGTCATAATGCTAGGTGTCATTCACTTTAGAGGAGGGGACACCAAATGAGGGTCTACTTTGCATTTTCCCTTCTATGACTATGAGATAGTTGCTAGCTCTATTTTTTATGTGGTAAGAATATATGTGCTAGGTGGTATGGATTACAAGGGGTTGCATGTCTAGTTACAAACTCTTTTTTCCAAGCCACTTCATCCTACACCATATCCATTGTGACGAAGAATGGAAGCACTAGGAAAGGTGATCATGACAACTCATGGATGGTGATAAAAAATCCTTTGGGTATTAGGGTGACTATGGTGTACTAAGCCAAGTACTTAATGACATTATTTGGTACTCAAAGATGTGTGGTGATGAGGTCCAGGCACTCCCCCTGTCAATCTTTGAACTTTCCCTCATGTGTGAGGGCTCCATGGTCCTATGTCCAGACTAGATTCCAAAACTATTATGTTATCCAATAATCTATATCCAAATTCACTTCTCCCTCTAGTGACTTCTATTACATGAAACAAAGTAATAAGATCAGGAACTAATACTAGAATGTTTTCTAAGGAGAGGTGTAGCATTTATTAATATTTGTGAGCAGCTCCTACACAAAATATTATGGATAGTTAAATTATTCATTATGGTGAATCATGTAGTGCGTGATATTCATAACTCTCTTTGGTATTTTATTGGTAGACTTGGTCATCTACCAAAATCATCTAGTGATACATTCTATGAGAATGCAATGGCTTGTCTAGAATTTCATTAATGAGGACCCTTTGGTTGCTCACACATAGAGATCCTAGACTTCTTGTAGAGTGGGAGGCATTTTTATCTTGTATGGGAGCAAATAATATCCCCACATAGACATGGCCAATGCTCAGGCCATGGTTTATGTGTTGATTACCACAATATTTTCTACATCTAAATAAATTATACCCTCATTATATCTCCCAATAAATACTTGCACAATCTCTCTTAGGTCACCAAATGTAGGTATTCTTAGTAGGCACTCAACATTTATATTCTAGAATCAGTAGGGAGTTGTGAGGGTCAGTGGTTAGGCAACATCAATAGGATTAGGGTAGAATAACTTCTTCACAGCTTCACATAGGTAGTAGAATGGCTCTTGGTCACTATACATTTTTTTATCTAAGTGCCATATCAATACCCATGGATTTTTTTTATGCATCAGTAAGAGCCCTAATTAGTTGTGAGGTGTACATAGCTACATCAAGTGATGAAATTAAAATTCTGTCTATTCTATGTGAAAGTTATTAACTTGGCTCTTGATATTTGTATCTTATGAAACTTATGCTCAAGGAGGAATGTTGACTTTGTACTTGAATTTGTCTTTTATAAAATTTGTGCCTATTTGGGTCCATATCAAAATCAAACTTAATTATCCACTTGTCTTGAATGCAATGGTAGATGTGGCAAATCAATATCCAATCTAACCATTAAAGTAGTTAGTCATTGGTGCATTTGTGGAGCTATGCCATTATGCTCTTTGGTGTCTATACAAGGGTATAAGTAGTTGATGTTGAAAATTCACCAATTTGTTGAAGATCACATTTGTTGACACTTGATCTAGAATTTAATTCTAGTGGATGGTCATTATCTGATGAATATTTTGTTGATGTGACATTTTAGTACCCTTTTTGGACTTAATATTTTTTAGTATCTCTTATATGAATTTTTTGATGGCACATGTGGATCCTCTTACATACATATGGTGCATGTGATGCTTGGTATTTGTAATTCATACTTGTTATTTCTGAGACCATATACAAAAAAAAAATAGAAAAGAAACATGCACAAAACATGTAAAACTATAGAAATTCTATCTACATGGTGCTACTCAACACCCACTCATCTTACAAAAAGAGATCAATAGACTAGTGGTAGTAGGGATTAATCCTAAAGCCATTTACCTACCTTAGTAACAAAGTTTCTTAAATATGTCTTAAAACCATGTTTCCTTGTTGCAATAAATCATGTATAATGTAGGGCCCTTTCCATTTTATCTATAGCTTTCCTAAAAATGCTCTAAAATGACTATCATACAATAAGACTAGTTGATCTTTTTGAAATTATTTTTAGCATAATTTATTATCATGTCATGCTTTATATCTCTACTTGTCCTCTTCTTATGTCCAATATGATTTGAATTTAAACTCATCTATTTGATTTAGTTTAAGGAGTATGTTAGTAAGAGACTCATGATATCTAAGCTACATGGTCATGGCAATGTGCATGTTAGGTACTAATTATTTCATCGACATGACTATTTATAAACAATACACCAATTAGAATGGCATAAATCCTATAGCTCTTTTGTAATACATGTGATATGCCCACAAAATCTTAATAATACAATCTTCCCAATCATCTTGTTTAATGTTATAGATCTTTATCAACATTTTACCTAGTAATTTATTGGATGTGTCAGCTTGACCATTGGCTTAGGATGATACACAATAATTTTATGATGAGAGATCATAAATTATTTAGTGAGGGCCTTGATGGTGTTGTTTTAAAAGTTCATTCCTCTATTTATAACTATTTTTATAGGGCATATAAACCTTGCAATGATATTTTCACATAGAAACTTTATTTCATCATTTACACCATAGCTAGGTGTTACAACAACTTCAACCCACTTAGTAAAATAGTCTATCATAGTAAATATGTAATATGATTTGTTGTACTTTCTTGGTGGATTAATAGGTCCAAAAAAACCATTGCCCCATTATTCAAAAGGCTACTCAGCTAATATAGGTTACAAAGGCATCTCATCTTTATGTAGTGGTTTACCCATGCATTTGTAGACATCGTAGTGCTATGCAACTCTATGTGCATCTTGGAATAAATTTGGACACCATAATCCACTTTGTAGTAGCTTTCTAGCCATGGATTCTCCCACAAAATATCCTCATGTCACTTCTTGATGATATTCCTCAAAGAGTTGAGGTTGTTCATGTTTTAGAATAACCCTTTCCAAAACTTCATCCTTCCCCAAGTGATATAGAAACCCATTAATGATGGTATATGGTAGTGCTCTAGTCACAAACTAATTTTAATCCCATTCTTAAAAGTACACAAGGAAGAATCCTTATTTGAATTTGGAAATGGATTCTAAATTCTTAGGAATTATACAGACATAGAAAAGATGAGGGTCAGGAGAGTATTCTTTTCATTCTTTTAGCTCTTCCCCATTTGGTATGCAGTTGAAATGGTCTAGTCTTACATTCTCTCTTCCTAGCTTTACATTTATATGGAATTGAAACTCTTAAAAGAACATAAACCATCGAGATATGCATCTTCCTAGAATCACCTTGTTGATAAGGTATCATAGGGCTTGATGACTAGTGAAGACTTCAAATGGTCTCACAAGTAGATAATGATAGAATTTATAAAGTGCTGACACAATGGATAATTCTTTTCACTCAGTGGTGTAGTTTTTATTTGTATCAGACAATTTTTGACTAATAAAATGAATAGAATGGTTGAGCCTACCATCCCCTATATGTAAAAGTACAATACAAAATATGAAGTTTGAATCATCTATATATACATGAAAAGTCTTGTTCTAGTCTAGAAAAACTAGTATGGGTGTAGTTACCAGTCATTGTTTTAACTCGATGAAGATTGCTTGGCATTTGGAAGTCTAGATAAACTTTGCATTTTTATATATTAAAATTTACAATGGATATGAAATACTTTTGTAGCCTTTTATAAATTTATGATAGTAGCTTGTATGTCCTATAAAATAATGTACTTTGATAAAACTAATAGGTGGAGGCATACTCAAGATTACCACTATGTTTACCTAATCTACCAGAATGCCTTTGCTACATATTGTGTCCTAATAAAACACCAAATGGTGTAAAAAATAAACATTTCTTGATATTCAAAGTAAGTCATATATCTTGGAATCATTTCAACATTAAATGCATCTTAAAAAAATGTTCTTTGAATAAGGATAACACTACCTAGTCCTCAAGGTAATCTTGTAGGAAGTCGTGAATGAAATCCTTGAATGACATAACCACTACATGATAAAACACCATAGGTGCATTATTAAGGCCAAAATGCATAACCTTGTATGAAAAATAACCCCATTCTATTTCAAAATTCATTTTGGATCTATCTTATTCTATGATTGGTATTTGATGATATCCACTTAAACCATTCATGAAAGAATAAACATCATTTCTCGTGATAGATTCTAAATCTTCATCTATGAATGGAATTAAAAATGGATCATTAACATAGGCATTGTTAAAAATGAGATATCTCCCACATACTCATATTTATCCTATTTTATTAGGCTAAAATTATATATGGCTTACCCAATCTACTTTTCTATTAGATAAATGATTCTTGTGTCTTGCATTTTATCTAATTCAACCTTTACTTTCAGTTTCATATTCAGATTGAGCTTTCATGGCCATTTCTATGTAGGTCATGGACACTCTTTTAATTTAATATGAATCTTGATAAGACATGGATCAACACCTTCAAATTTTGATAATTTTGTGGGTAAAACATCTTGATAATCGCTTAAAATTTATAACACATTAGAGATCTCAACTTCTATCCAATAATCACTAATGGTTGCCAAGTTTGGGACCTCCTCTGTCTTGATGTTTGAGACATGATTTTTGAGGGGTTATTGATAAATTTTTCATTTTTATTAATCAATAGATTCTTGTAGCTTCTATTATACTTCTTGTTTAGGAATATGGATACTTCACAACTTATCTTCTTTAGTGGGTTCTACATTAGTGTACTTGAGTGGTTCTAAAGGTTGCTTAGGCTCAAATAAATCCTTCAAATCTAGGTCATCATTAGAATCTAAATCCTTAATGTTTTCTACCTCATCTTGTATGTGGTGACATGGTTGTGTTATATCTTGATCTTTATTCTTATCATATTTATACCTTTATAATGCATCCTTAAGATCAGAGGTTGCAGTCTTACACATAGTGGATTTGGTTGTGGTGCTCAAGTTTTATTGTACCCATGGCATAAAAAGTACTTAAGTTTCTATAGTAAATTATGAACTAGAGTATTATCATCTTCAAACACAAATGTTTGTATTAAATTTCTTTACAATTTTTCCCACTGCTTTGTTTCCCTTCTACACTCTTGGTGCATATACCATGATGCTAGTAATGGAGTAAGTCTATAGTGGAAAATGTGAACCCAATATTTTTGTTTCACATGTTCCTCATTCTAGACTTCTACACATTTATGTATATGAATTTTTGGGCACTCACCTTCTTGAAAGAATGGCCAATTGGTGAGAATGAACTATAGTAACTATGATTTAGTGATCAAGATCTCATAGGTATCATCCCACTCAAGCTAGTTGTTATAATGAGTTCCCTACCATGTCATAATAACTCCTTTTAGAGCATAATTTAGAGTGAAAAAATACTAGCTAATGGTTGGTATATGAACTTTAAATCACAAAATGAAATCATTGATGTTTGGTGTTGTATATTATATAGGAAGTTATCGCTCATGTGCAAATATCACTCGCATTGGTCAAAGTTCATGATAATTTCAAGCCCAATTGAGAAGGTAGGTATCTAAGTTTCCACTAGTAGATGAAGTTGTTTCCCATGGATAAGTACCTTCCCTTATCGAATCTATGTAGTCCTACATGTGATTGTCAGTTTGATAATATAAATCAACTTCTAACCAAGTAGGAGATTTTGTAGATATAAACATGCACTCTTCATTGATAAACTAGTTTGGTACTAGATGTATAGCTATTGGTTTAGGCTTACATTATTATGATGACTTGAGTTATTGAGTGAGTAGTGAACATAACTAAGATTGGTGTGCTAGTATAGGAAGTTGCATTCAACCATATACAAGGCTTTAAGATTTTCCTTAGAATTCACCTTCATCTAAATGGTTTATTGTGCAGTGTATGGAGAGTATGGTTTAACTAGAATTATGTAAGGCTTGTGCACTCTATTGATAGGAATGATAATAAATTTATCACCTTGATGTGCCTTGAGCTAATTGTGAATTTTATTGATAGTCATTTAACCATCATATACCCATTTATTAACTATTAATGTTGAGTAATGTCTTGTTGTGGTCTTTATGTTGATGACTTCAAATTCAACTCATAGAGACAAGTTTGTAAATTTGAACTTGACATCTTCTAGTCTACCAATAAACTCAACCTTCTCATAATCAGTTAAGCTTAGAGTTATTGGGCTATAGATTAGAGCCAATTATTCAATAGTTTCACATGTAGATCTAGGAATAATATTAATTATACTACCAAAATCAAAGATAGAATTTGGAATTTTGTAAGCAATAACCTTAATTTAAATTCATACATCAACATCCTATAGCTTATTCATCTTAACATACCAAACTAGTTTTTTTGTCTTTTGTTGGCCATCTTAAGCACAATCCAATAGTTTATGTAGTAGATTCATGATGTTATATGAGATATATTCATTACATAGTGTAATAAATAGTTTTAGGATATCTATGAGTGCAATGCAACTCCATCTTGGCATATAATGCACACAATTTGGACATACATTTATGCATCAACTGTTATAGCATCACCACTATTAGTCTCTTGATGTTGAATGTTTTTCAAAATTTGTGTAGCTTCATACATGAGGCTCTTTTTTGTATGTGGATCTATGTATTTATCATGTTTAGATTTTCTAATCCCTTGATCCTGAGATATTTCTAATGGAGGAAAAACTTTATCTACATTATTTTGTCATGTTACAACATTCAAGATTGCATTTTATTTAGGATATGCACTCACCATATTCACATTCCAAATAGCCTTATCATTCATCTGATTATATATAATAGAATAGTCTTTGGTGTCATTCTAGTCAAAGACTCTAAAATATGCACAATATGACTATCAGTGAGGATTCATTGGGTAATTTCATTGAACATGCTTATATTCACTACATAAGTGACATTGTGAAGGAGGTCATTGATAGTTATTTAATCTACCACCCTAGTATCCTCCTTTGTATCCACCCTAATCTCCTCCTTTTGTTGGATTTATATCCACTTTGATACCCTCCTTATGGTTCTAATGTTTGTGTTGTTGATTATTATCTCTAATTCCAAATTATTATTACATAGCTGGTGGGTCCTAACTTATTTTTTTTGTTATGTTATGGGTGAGCTCTAAGGTGCTACATACTAGTACTGAGGGGATGAAGGTATCCAAATTGGTGAAGAAGGGGTCCATCTAATTAGACCTTGAGATTAATACTATGGTGAACTCAAAATTCATTGCGGACCCATTTGGGTCACATAACCTTTATCTACCTATGGGCCTGGGATCGCTAACCTCATCAAGGATATTTGTTGTGAATTAATGGAAAACACATTTTAGTGATGACTTATTTAAGCTCCCATAAAGCATGATAGTTCTTCCCATAATGATTAGGTGATTTATAAAAATTACAATACAAATTATGTGGGTTTTTGACATATTGCTATAAAAGATGACATTGTGCATTGACATACCCAACTACTTGGTAGAGTTCACAAAATTATGTCTTGACTTTAGGATAATCATTTATATGGTCTCCTTATTTATTACACTCCATAAACCATAAATTCAATTTAAGCTTATTTTACCCATGGTATTTCTCTATTTTTTTCATGAAAACCTATAGTGTATTTTCAATCTTGGAATTGGTAACATGGGCTTGTCCATAATCTTCAATTTATTCTACACATAGGTTAGTAGTTCTAACATCTACCTTCATAACATATTGAGTTTGCATAGTAGAAAACATGATTTTAGGGTATAATACTTTGATGAACCATACTACTTTATCCTGATCTATTAGATCAAACTCTACCTTATTCATTACATCAAAGAATCAATGGTTATAGTCACAGACCAATTCCCCCAAAAAAATTTGTATCTCCTTTAGGTCAGGTATAATTTGACTGGTGCACTTTTTGATCCTGAATTTTACAAGCATCCAGTCCTCAACATCTTTTTTATTATTTCCTGTTAAAGGTATCTTTTGTATATGAACTTCAATTCTCTACCATTTAGTTCACATACTATTTCACACTTTTGGATAGCTTCATCAATAATGCCCTTAGCTTGACATTTCATCTTACAAGTTAGTAGGTATTATTTAGGAATTGTGGACCCATCATATTGGTCTAAGTTTATAAATTATCCCTGATGAGTCATCATATTAACCGATATAGATGGATTCTTCTACATAGACTTTATAAAAGTATGTTGTGTTTTGAGTGATCCTACCTGTAAACTACTTTATATGCTAGGAGATTTATTGTGCGCACTACATTTACTTACACTTCCTTATTTTTGTTGTTCAGATTCAACTAATTATATGGCCTTTAAAAACTTCCTAATATATTTAGTATGAATTTAATTACCCAAATGATTCATGTGTTCTAAAAATGGTCCTTCCCAACTATAACCTTCTTGTATTCCTAGCTAAAAGCTTCTACTAGAATATAAAATATTTGGTTGCAAGGAAGTGTGCTCTTTTGGTGAATGGTTCTTTCTTATGTCTTATTATTCTATTGTGATTAAACCTATTTTTAACCTATAATAGTATTGTATTTATCTATGAAATTATTATTCTTCATATAGTACCCTTTCTTATAGTTGTGTACTACCTCTATCATCTATCTAATCTACTTTTAAATTATTCTCATCTTTTTATTTAAACATCTCATCTTCATCTCATTCTTCATCTTTTCATTTTATCTTCTAGCATTCATCATCCTCTTTATTCATCCTTCATGCATCCTCTCTCTCTCATCATATATTCAAACTCATTAATCATCTAATCTACTTATAATCTTACCTCTACTTGTAGCTAGTTGGTTATTCTTCTAGTTATTCCATATATTCTATTATTTTAGTTCTCATTCTAAATCCAAAATTTTCTAAATCTTCTTCCCATGCATCTATATTCTAGATCTGGGTTAAAAATTTACTTATTAATCTATCCATCATTCACCATCATGTGCACACACCTCCATACACCTAAAGTGACTAATCTATATTGGCTGGAGTAGGCATCATGGCCTTATCTATAACTAACATCTTTATCAAGAGAGGTAGTCACTACAAAAAATGTCCTCTAATTCCTTGAAAAAATGGTCTTGTATAGATTTGAATGCTATATACCCTTACATTTAAAATTTGATGATGTATCTATCTATGGTAGTGGTAACCCAATAATCTATTGCTCTCATCTAGTTGATTTCTAGTTTCAACAACTGCCTATCTTCTCTTCAGTCTAGGTAATTATTTCTTTCATTCTAGGATTAAAACAATAGTATTCTAATCTTGTCTACTAGTTAGTTAATAGTTCAGGTAGTTTTCAATAAAAAATATCATATATTTCTCCTTAAATATACTCCTAAATAATTTTATTTGTGGTAATACCAGTCCTTTTAGATTATTTTTCTATGAAATTCTATACTTTTTGGTCTAACCATGTTTCAATATCTCATTATCTCGATAACCAACATAGCATAGTTTACTCTAGAAGGAGTGCTCCAAACTCACTACACCATTGTTAGTAGAGGTTCATGATACAACGTAACATGCTAAGGATCAGGATAGCTAAGTTTTCTTAAGTTCATAGGATAGTGTAGAGAACTCATATTTAACAAAAACATGATATATATGAATTATCATGTGATAGGAAGGAAATAAGATTAACTTATACTTCATGAAAGTACATAGATAATTTAGAGTAAATTAGATGTAATTAAGCCTAAAATTAACATGGAATCACATGAAAGGAAATAACATGATAAATACAATAGGTAGCCATAATCACATAGTCTATATTGATCTCAATAAAAGTTCATCATCTTCTTCATAAAAGTAAACATATATAATTCATTTGTAGTCCCTAATTATTCACATTATTCTCATTATATGGCACCAAAAGAGGATACTATTCATATTTTATCTTTTTACAATTCATGGAGGATATGATAAAATACATATAGCTTACAAATACTTACATAATGCATGAATATCTGAAGAATATCTTGTGTAGCTTTACTTATCTATTTTCTTCTCCTAATAGGCCAAGGATTTCATTACACAAATTCAAATTTTAGAATAAAAGGAAGGATATGATGGAGATATATCTTTGACTACCACATCCATAGAGCTAAAGGAGACATCACAACTACCACCAGACTAGAGGCACCCCAAATCTCATAGAAGTCCCTTAAACTACAACCATCCCAGATGTTGGTTGTAACAAGATTAAATGTGATACCTATAAGAAACCCCACTATGGTAGCTAAATTAAGGGCACTAACCCACTTGGCTCCCTATGATTGGTTTATGGACTTGATATAGTACCTACTCACCTAAACTATGAAATGGAAAGATAAAATAATCATCAATGAAGTGGTGATAAAGTGTGATTTGATCAGAGCATTGTCTAGTAGAGAATTATAATTTATATTCCATAAAGGTGTCAACCAAAAAATGATACAAGAAGTTAAAAAAATGTTTTTTGTATAATTTAAAGTTTATAAAAGATCTAGTTAGACCATACAAGATCTCAACAAAATTAGGTAAGGATCCAAAGAGATTGTCTTTGAATATGCTCATAGATTTTCATATGTAATTAACAAAGACAAGTTTGTTATAGAAGATAAAGACAAGGATACTTGGTTCATCAAGGGAATGCAACCAAGGATAAGGTTTTATATTGTATAAAACCAATTCACTAATAAAGTAGAAGCCAAAATAACTGTAATCAAAGTGGAGAAGATTGATGATTATGGAGGAACTTCAGTTCCTAGTTCAATCATCATAAAAATATTATAACAATGTGAAGTATCATAGATACCTAGGTTATATCTGTGGTCTATGGAGTGTGGAAAAGAAAGGAACCATAGGAATGAGAGTCTGAGAAAAAAAATTGAGTTTGGTGATATTTGTCATGTAGTAGGACATGTGACATCTTAATGTCATCTTCTACAATAGTATGTAAGTAAATCACAAATGATGTAATACCACTTATATAAATCCCATAATAATGATGAAAAGAGCTAGCTAGAACTATAAGAACTGAGAGAAGATGTTACCAAAAACATCTTTATAGTGGTTGTGTAGAAAATAAATATGATAATGTAGGCTATCATCACACCTAAAGCAAAAAACCATCACAGTAATCCTAATACCAAACTTTGGGAACCAATAGTACTAGCCTATAAAGATACATACATATTGAATTGGAATCCACCTATTTATAACTAGACAACCCTTACATAAAATTAGAATTTATGGAGTCTTTCTATTCTAAAATTGACAGAATCTAACTAGGCATTGTAACAAACTCAAGCCCAACACGATAAAGATGTTGGCATCCAACAATTGAAAATGTGTAATCCAAAAAATAATTATATGAACTATGGACCATAATAATCTAGTAACTAGGATTTCCAAATGCATAGAGGAGGATACAATGGAGGAACTAGGGGAGGTTACCAAGGAGGACAATAAGGAGGTAGAGGAAATAGATCGTGACTCCAATTTAATGTCATTTGTGTGATGATTTAACCATATATAAAGGAATTTCCCTATGAATACACAACATAAATCCTACTATGCCTATAGTAGGGTTTTTGGACAACATGATATAGAATATTACTTGGTGTTGGAAAAATAATGAGAGGGCAAGGCTGTAAGAAACATAAATATGATAACCACATATCCCCAAGAGGATAAATTCTTAAAATACATCACTCATTATAAAAATGTAGATTAGGGATTACCCCATTGTTAATTGCCATAAGACCATGATATAAAAAAATTAGATCCAAGAAAGTATCTAAAACCAATCATAGAGAAAGGGTTAATGCGTGAAGTAGCACATTTTTTGAAAATGATTCAACAATAAGAGACCATTGAAGATGATTCTATAGTTATAGATATGAAAATGTATGGGTAGATAGTGCACATCATGAGACATAATGGTGTTTTTACCACCTTAAAATACTTGTTGAAACTACTTAGTACAGTATAGAATGAGGACATCTCATAAAACATCACCAATTTTCTCCATAATTTGCAAGAGTGTGTAGAGAAGGGCCAACAATGAGTGGATCAAATGATTTGGTATGTCAAAACAAATAAACTATGGGATGTTTATTTTAGAATGTAAATTGATATATCAAGGTATTAGGTACTTAATTTAGTGTTCAATTTTGGTAGCAATGTCAATATGGTCCCGTGGTCAACATGGCTCATTATTGGCTAACCTACATTAAGTTAAAGCCCAGTTACATTGAGTCTTGAGGATTAAGGGTACATTGAACCAATTAGTTGATTAGAGAGAATATAAATCAAAGTCACATAACTAAGCTTGTGTTGTGACTTCAAATTCATAGATATGAAGATAGATGAGATACACTATCCTACCCTAATTGGCAAAAAATGGGCTTATGATGGTCAAATGACCATTAATATAGTAAGGAACTAGTTAGAAGTTCATTAGTGAGATAATATTATAGTGATACATTTAAATAATGATGGAAAAAAGGCATATTATATCCCTAAAGATCCATACTCTCCATATGTCTATAGTGAGAATAGTTGGATGAAGGTGAACACGTTAAAGATAAATGATATGCCTTATAAGCCATTAAGTGTGACTTCCTCTACAATCACATAATCTTCTCAAAGATATAATTAAATTTATAGGATTTACCTCTAAAACCAAATATACCACATGTGTAAATTCCACCATTATTATAAGATGATGTACACTCCATATTCATAAGGTCACCAACTCAATGAGATAGATTTTGTATATCAGGCTAGTCAAATATATCAAGATTACATATAACCAATGAGATAAGGCATTCTACTTTGGGATATGGATTATTTGGTAAGTGAATATTTTGACACTCACATTCTCAATTAGATGAAGGGTGACCATTATGTATAACCTCTATGCATGGACTTTGAAATAGAATGATAACTAACACACTACTTTTCCACCAAGGATATTAGCCAGTTTATTATCTGATTCCAACAATACATGCTTTATATCAATAATAATGTTAGTGATATTACACATGAATTGAAGGGTATTGTTGTGAAATAATGGTATGTACATTAGGAATCATAGATGTAATGGGATGAATCCTTCAAAATTCTTCTAGATTAGTTATAATTACCATAGGGATTTAGAAAGGATTGGCCAATATTTCATGGATATTACCTTGAGATTCATATTTATTAGTGCATTGAGGTCTATACTATGAAGGCTATCACCCTAAATTATTGGGAACATATATTCCACTATGCTTTGGGTATCCTTCTTACTAATTAGTACATACACTAGGAGTGCAGAATAGAGATAAGACATTGGGCACAAGTTTAAGGTGATTTCATTTAGGCATTTATTTTTGAAGATGATAACCATCCAAAACACAAGGAATTAAAAAATTTAAAGGTATTTTTATTCCATGGGAGGATTGAAGACTTGGATAGAATAATTGATTCCTCACCCTCCTGTATTATAGCATATGATTTGAATAAATCCTTATAAAGAAATAAATCAGAGAAGGACAAGGAAAACATCTTTGTTCAACCATGTCATAGAATACAAGATGAAGATGAGTAGATAATATAATCAATCAAGGATGATGATCTATCCCTCATAGAATTATTTAAACCAAAATGAGAAGTTGAAACACTTCTAGGTCTAGTCATAGAATCATTTGAATAAGAAAGGTTGTAATATCTTAACATTCTAGAATGAAAAATGAAATGGAAACTACATGATTCCATTATTGATGAATAATGAAGTATTTACCATTAACCCTAAAAATAACACATTGATAACATTGGAACTGAGGTCATTCTAAGATTAACACATATTGGTGATTAATGGTTATAGGAAGACATATATGAAGTACTAAAACTCTTGTGGGATTATCAGGATGTCTTCCTAATCAAGTTCACAGATTTCAAGTGTGTGGACACATCTATTAGGGAGATTCACATTGAAATAAAGGAGTATGCACAATTGATTAATAAAAGGCCATAACATTTGAACACAAACATGAAGTTTAAAGGTCAAGGCTAAATTAGACCACATTTAGGAGACTAGAATTATCTTTCCTGTGGAAAATGTGACTGGGTGAGCCCAATGGTGATCCAACCAAAAATGATATGTGAGATTATATTTTGTAGTAACTATCATATTTTTAATGATTCTTTCATTAATGACCCTTTCCATATCTCATTTACTGATGAAGTTTTTGAAGTGGCCACAAGCCATGAGGTGTATTCCTTTATTAATAGTTTTAGTGAGTACCATCATATCCCAATCATAAAATAATATATAGCCAATATGACATTTGTAATAGAATGTGGTTCTTTTTCATACGTAATGTCATTTGGATTGAAAAATACACCTATATTTTTCTTGAAGTTATTTTAGATACATTTAAGGATTTCATCCATGATTTATTAGAAGTATATTTGGATGAGTGGGTAGTATTTTAATTCTTTAAAAATAATTTTTCAAAATTAAGATTGATGTTAGAAATATGTAAATCACTATGGATAGCATTGAACTTAAAAAAATGTTTATTTTTTACACCTTTTGGGGTTTTTTTAGGACATGTAGTCTATAACAAAGGTCTCTTGGTAGATCCATCCAAGATCATAATAATTATGGGAAAGCCACCACCCACAAATACGATAGAGGTATGATCCTTCCTTGAACATATAGGATACTATAGAAAGTTTATTAAGGGGTATGCTAAAATGTCTTCCCCTTTTGAGAAGTTATTAAAGATACATGGTTTGTATACATAGATTAATTACATGTGGCATGCATTTATTTAAATTAGAGATTGGTAACTACACTAATATTTATTTTTTGTATTGGAGTAAGTCCTTCCATGTACATATGGGTACATTGAGGATCATAGTTGGTATCATGTTGATGTAGCTAAGAGAAGATGGTCTAGATTACCCCATTAATTTTTCTAATAAAAATTTATCTATAGTTGAAAATAATGACACTACCACTGATAACAAATCCTTTGTGATATAATTCAAACTACACAAATTTTTCCATTATTTGTTAGCTACACCATTTTAGTTTTCATTGATCATCAAGCTCTATGCTACCTAGTGAACAAACCTTTGCTAAGAAGTCATATATATTGATGGTCAATGATTTTTTAGGAGTTTTAGTTATGGATTAATGTCAAACCTAGTTAAGAGAATATATAACCAATTCATTTGATTCAACTCCAAAATAGTGAAGAACCAAAAAAAATTCTTGATGAATCACCTAATGCACACCTATTTTGTGTGTCTATAATTCTTGAAAAACTTGAAGATATCACATAATTTATAAAACTAGAGACATTTATAGAACACTACATAAATTAAGAGAAGATTTAATTTATTACTAAGTCCCTTCATTTTAGTATTAGTAGAGGATTCTTGTACTATTTAGGTAAGGATAAAGTACTACATAGAGTACCACTCAAGCATGAATGACCTCAAGTAATTAAAAAAGAACATCAAGGCATCATTAGAGGTCACTTCATTGGATATTATACTATGATAAAAGTTTTTAAGAGTGGCCTATGGTGGCCTTATTTATTTTACGATGCACATCAGATAGCATAGTAGTGTGATGTTTATCAAAGGATAGGAAAACCAAACCAATGGCATGAAATGCCACTCCATCCAATACTTTCAAAATGACCCTTTGACCAATGGGGGATTGATTTTTTTAGTCCTATCAATTTTCCTAGAAAAATAATTCATGCACTCTATATAATCACTATGAATAACTAATTTACCAAGTGGGTCAAAGCTATTGTGATAACTAGCTATGATGTAAAGGATACAATGAAGTTCTTGTATGAGAACATAATCACCAATTTTGGGTGTCTAATAAAGTTGGTAAGTGATATAAGTATGAAATTTTTTAATAAAACCATAAAGACACTCACTAATTAATTCATCATATCACACAATAAAAGCACAAGTAACACCCTCAGACAATAGTCAAGTGGAGGCTATAAATAAAGTATTGGGTAATATTATTACAAAAGTTTGTGATGTTTAACGAGATGACTAGGAGGATAAACTTATTACAGTCTTATGGGCATATCTCACACATTAAAAATGTTATTCAATCCTTACCCCATTTCAATTTTTGTATGGTCTAGAAGTAGTAATGCCCTTATAGTATGTTGTATCCATCTTGAGAATCATAATTATCATGTTAATGGGAGACTAAGAATATTGTATGAGTATGTTATTGGACCTAAACATAATAGATGAAGATATCCATAGAGTATCCTAGATACAAGAGGTAAATAAGCATAGACATAAAGCTTAGCATGATAAAAATCTATGCACTAAAGAATTTTAGATAGATCATCCACTCCTATTATATGATAGCTAGCTTCAATCGTTTCTAATAAAATTAAACATCTACTAGAAGGGACCATATATTATTTATGAGTTACCACATCTAGGAATGATGGTCCTAAGGGATTTATAGAGTACCATTTTTATCATAAATATTTTAAGCATGAGATATACTGAGAGGGGGGGGTGAATTAGTATATCATATATCTTATAAATCTTGTACTTAATCAAACTCAAATTAACCATACATTCAAGATGTGAAATAAAATTGAAATAATAACACACTACACACAAGAGAGACAAAGAGACTAGATTTTTATGTGGAAACCCAAAGTGGGAAAAACCATGAAGAAAAATATCAAGAATATGAATGATCACCAACTCAAATTATAAAGTTTCCAAGCACCAACTTGTAGGAGCACCAACCCATTTGTTGAGCACCAACATAACAATTATTTGTGAGCACCAACCCACAAGAGCACTAACCCCTTGAAAATATTTGTGAGCACCAACCTATAGGAGCACCAACCCCTATTGTGTATAAAACACAATTATATCTGAATGTTGATTTATCAATAAATGATAGAACTCTACAATATCTCTTTTTATTCTCTCCTCTTTTCTTATATAAAAAAATTAAAAACCATGCACTCTCTTACATATTACAAATGGCTTCCCAAGCCTTTATTTATAGATTTCTAAATGACCTTTGGCATTCACCCTTTGTGACTCTTCACTCCTCATGGAAAATGGCACTAAACTTATATGACCCTTGGAAGCCTTATATTTAAAAATTAACATGGTGACCCTTCATAAGAAAATGTGTCCTTTCCTCTTTTTTATTTATCTTGGTGACCTTTTGAATTCCTTAAGGTGACTCTTCATGGAAAAATGCACCATACCCTCTTTTGTATTCAATTGGTGACTCTTGAAATTCCTCAAGATGACTCTTTATGGGAAAATGCATCCCGTTTCTTTTTTGTCTTTACCCCATGACTCTTTGAATTCTCCATGGGACTTATTTTGACTTTAAGTAACCAAAAATATATTCATTAATATTAAATAAATATCAACACATTTTAGCCAAAATCTGAACACTAAAAAAACACCTTTAGACAATAAATGTTATGGGGCCTTTATCACCAATGCTATACCTTGACATCAATGAAAATATTTCCAAAAAAACATGAATGGAAGTAGGCTCAAACCCTACCACCAACAATATACATGTTGAAGAAAAGATATGTGCTTAACTACACCATTTTAGTGTAGGATTCATTTTCATTCATGTTGTGTGGATTGGGTTTGGTTTTAGTTATGTTGTGTATGTCATTTAGTAGTAAGTGTAAATAAATTGGCATAAACAACCTGAATGTAGGAGACACTTTTTATGATTAGGAGTAAAAGGTAAACAACAAGGTTAAAATTGGTAGCATTGAAAGACAATTAAGTTTAGGAAAGTTATGTACAATAGAGATCTTGATGATGGTTATCAAATAACTAATGGTTATTAATAAAAAAGCATGTGAAATAAGTGGCATAGATCTAAAATCAATGTACTAGTCCACATCAGTATAAAAAATAATTAATTTAAAGATTTAGTGGGTCACATCATTCTATCAGGCCAACACAAAAATATACCACCTTGACAAAAGGTGTGCTAGCTCATCAATTTGAAGATTTAGTTACCTAAGATAGCTTGGTGCATTTAAAACTAAAGGATATACATGGGTACATGAAGACCTATATATATCCCCTTTTTCTAGTTGATCTATCATTTTATATGTAGTTAATTTCTAGAAATTTGTTGATCATCTCTATAAATCTCTTATATAACTCTGTACACCTTATCTTAAGCCTAGTTTAGCCATAATGAAGAGGTGTTCAACATGGACACATCTGGAGAGTCATAATTCATAAAAATGCTCTCCACTACATAACTAGAATATATTGGGGTTTGTGCAAACATATGCCAAGATAACTTTTTAGATATAGAGGCATATCCTTCATTCAAGTACACTGAAGAAAGATTATTTATTCTTGAGGTAGCCCCAAATGTACAACCCTTGGAAATTACACAACCACATAGGTTCTACAACATTTATGTTGAGTGGTTAATCTAGTTACCTACATTTTTCCAAATAAGTGACATCATGAAAATTATGATGGGAAGATTCAACGATAAAAAAATCTATCTACAGATATCACCATCTATGGGAATGAAATTGTAATGGCAAGGGCTATAGGCATAGTGTCATGAGGTCACTCTCTTTCACCTTATAAATAAAAAGATACACTAATTCTACCTAAGATTAAGGAGGCTTATACTTGAATAAATCATGGAAATTCATTAGATGACATCCCAGATGGAGTAGTCTACATTCTACCAGAGTGGATTATGACATGGTTTTGGCAAATAACTAAATCTATGAAGGAGGCCACAAAAGGGGTCATCGATATTACTCATCACATGATCTAGAAGGAGGAATAATTTAATTGCCTAGAATTTATCATTTCCAAGTTTACAATTATTTTTTCAAAATTAATCACATCTACAAGACAAAATTTTCAATATCATTTTCTGTTTTATTACTTGTGTTCACATATTAGAAGTCTCTAGAAGGTGTAGTCAATATAGATGTGGATTAATATCTATACATTACATTCCAAAACCTCTTTTAGAAACACAATGAAAGTGGATACCTCACACCTCAATGATTATCTAGTGCATGGTGGGATGAACTTGTGGAATGGGTGCTTAATAACATGAGAATCCCAATGCCTGTGATGTAATTACTAGGCCAACATGTGGTGGTCATGAAACTTCTAGATGGAATTTATTTTTACATTCATAAGCTCCCAAAGGATCCATATGTGTCTTTGCCTTTATTTATTAATATGTATATGGCACATAACGAAGTATCCTAGTAAAATTATCTATCCATACACAAAGTGACTCCCTTATAGCTAATTCCAACTTATGTTCCCATTCTAATCAACACCACACAAAATTATTCAGTGACACATGTTATATTATAATGATAAAAGTGTAAATCTCCTACAAGTCAGCAATCACATTCTCTTCCAAGAAGGAAGACTCATAGTCAGAAGACAAGGTTAAATGATCTACATGTTCCTTAGATAATTATGAAATGTCAATGGTAGAACACTCAAACTAATGAATAGGAGGTCTATCAGGTTATGCTCATAGACATGGTTGGTGAATTTTTCTTTAGGAAAGCATTAGGTATAGTGAAAACTTGTAAGTACCCCAATGTTAATGGGTAGAATTCCCACCTTGTCCATAGTTTATGATTGTTGAAACTATTGGAGAGGTAGCTAAACATTAATGACTACAAGAAGAAATTACTATAGAAGGAAATCTT
Source organism: Torreya grandis (assembly GCA_037957365.1). Lineage (NCBI taxonomy): Eukaryota > Viridiplantae > Streptophyta > Pinopsida > Cupressales > Taxaceae > Torreya > Torreya grandis. Next base: position 926,217 of record JARHVA010006365.1, read on the forward strand.
GTGGTTATTCTTAAACCCAATAAATTGATCTTTTCACTAAGAGTCCATTGATATTTCTCCAATGTAGGCATCTCATGATATAGAGATACAAACCTACTACTCAGCTCTAATATCTTTAGGGGGACTATGTCATCAATTCCTAAGGACTCACATAGATTTAGGTGCCATAAAGGTCGTGTGTCATAGGAAATAGTGTGCAAGTCAATTGTGATTTATTCTTCATCATAGTCAGATGAACCTCTCATTGATACTAAATAGGTGGTGTTGGATTAATAAATATTATAGGAAAAATAGGTTGTGAAAGAAGTACAATGAGTTACCAAGCACAAAAAATTAAAGTAGCGAAGAAAAAATAGAAATAAGTAACAAAACAAAATGCTTTCAAGGTGAAATATCACTAATAGACTAAAGTGACACTATAAGTAGTGGGGATGAACTAATCTATATATAAAAGGGAACCAACACCAATGACTATGGAGGAAGTTCCATAACCAACTAGGCCATAATTTCAAGTGCCACTAGAAGCTGGGGTATAGTAGAAGAAGCTCATTGAGGATAAAGAAGCACAAAATTAGAATGCCACTACTAAGTTAGCTAAGAAACAGGATGAAGATGTAACCAAGAATAATATTTATGTGAAGGTATCACACACATAACTTGATGTTCTTAATAAATGCACATAAGAGGAAATTAAAGTTGTAGATGTAGTGCCAGTATAACTTTGCCTATTACTACTCAGCTTCCATCAACAACCATAAAGACTATAATGACACAAATATTGCAAAAGGATCACACTATTCCCCCATATTAGGTTATGTATTCCCTAAAATCTCCTACACAATATCCATCTACAACTTTAGCTATTAGCTCTTTTACTTCATAGTCCCTCCCAACCCAAGTTCAGGCCTTATCAAAACATGATTCCACTATGACATCTAGATTCCAACACTTATCCCTTATGGATGTTCCTTTGTACCCTCCCATCAAACTATTTTATCATTACACCTCACTCCATCATATTATATTCTTTCCACTACCTCTACTATTATCTCTATCATGCTTTCATCTACTATTAAATTATCTCTAGATGTTTCTAAGATTTCATTGGCCAAATAGTTGTAAGGTGTTTAAACTTTTTAAGAGTCTGTCATGTAGAATATTATTTATTTACAAAATAAATTGTCCCAATTATAATATGATAACTCTAACCTACAAAGTGTTATCATCAACACTATTAATTTATTTGAAAATTCTTACCCTATTCTTTACTCCCAAGTTGTGGGCCTTGGTTTTATGATTGATCACATGAAACTTCCAAAGATAGTGGCACAACTTACATAAGATTGGGTAAACATAAAACAAGTAAAAATTATCAAACTACAAGGTTAGACTATCAAGGAAGAGTCAAATAAGTTATTAGATATTTATCAATCTAACCTCACCACTATGATCATCTAGGCCACAAATATGTCCCATTGATTGATTGACTAAAAAGCACAAGTGGATACAGTATGGAATAGTGTATTACATAAGTTTAATACTATTATTTATTTCAAGTCCATAATGATTGATCCATATATCAATTATTTTATGTTTGCATCTACATTTAAAGTGTCCAATCAAGTTAGAGACCTATTCATGTAATAGTTGTAAACTTGGCAAACTCAGATGCTACATAACATATTTTTAAGTATCCAAACATAATTCCATGTTGAGAAGCTCACACATATTCATGAAAATATATCCATAAAAATTACTAATTCTAAATCTAATCTTATTTTTATAATGGACATTTATATTTATCAACTATTGTACACTCATGTTCCATTACAGGTACTTCTGCATAGTTTTGAAGAGTACTTGATTGACTAGTAGAACTTTAAGATGGATATGGATAAGTTTAATATTAATATCACTCTTATAGTTGATGTACCTACCATGATTACTCTAAGGCAAATTTAATAGTAGCTACATTAGAAGAAGAGTGTTTATTCTAGTTCTTCACAAAGTACTTCATTAGCTTTGTAACCATAGGCTGCATATATTTCTTTGCCAATGTCTCCTCCATCCTTATATGTTTTTTTTCAATGGGTAATTTTGAATTTTTTCTTTTCAAATTTTTGTTTTGTAGGACCACAGGAACATGCAAGGCTAGGTTGATTGAAAACCCATAAAGGCTGACCACCAAGTTTTTGTAGTCTATTGAAAATTGAAAGGGTGGTAAATTGGCTTGATACATAGTTGAAACCCATGAGAGTGGATAAGTTATAGGCAATGGGTTAAAACTATCAAATGGAACCTTGAATGATTATTATTTCATGTGAATTCTATCTATATTTTTTTCTATAAACTCCAATTTCTTTATGATCATGTCTCAACATGAGACAAAAGTTTAAGTCTAGGAAAGTGTTATCTAGGGAAAGTGTATACCAACCACTTAAATATGTAAAATTTATATGTGGATAAGGATCATGGATTATATTTGGTTAACAATTATTATACATTATTTTTATGATGATATTTTTTTTCTATCTAGGATCATATACATGGAATATTTATCAATATAATATAGGTTGACATACCTATATGCCAAGTATAGACATCATGGTGATAACAATATAGTTTTCAAGATTATATATTCTTGTAGATTATAGAAGAATAGGTTAGATAATGTTGGGTAATATTATATGATATCATTTTGAGTAAATTCTCTTCTAAATCCATGAATAAATGAGTGTAGACCTTGGATATCTAGAATGAATGTGTAATGAGTGCCAGTAGTATAAGGATTGTAATTAAGATTCTATAATTGGTCATTAATATGATGGATCAATGTTCCCTATTATAGATGTATATTTTTTGTATAAATATATGATACAATATTAGTTATCATGAAAAGGGCTTTGTCTTCTATGTGATATAATCTGATTATTATTAAATTGGATGTTATTGCATAACAAATCTATGTAATGATAACATTTTTCACAAAATCTTGATGTATTACTTCTAATAGTTAGAAGTCATGTTATGTTAATATATTACTAAAAGTTATTTTTTCTTTGAGTTGACAACTATGTATTCACACCTAAGTATTCTCATTACGTATATGCCTAAATAGGAATTCATAAAATTATCTAAGATTATGTTTAACATTTGTGATCCTAGTATAGAATTGAATACCTTATAATGATTTATCCTTTCCTATAATATCTTCCTTAAATCACAAGAGTTATCCCTATCATTATAATTTTATAGTGAATCTAATAACCTCTAATAACATGTTCAACATTCACTCCCAAGCATCTATTTGACATAAGAATGAAGGCTCACCACCCTAACTTTTTTTAGCATTAAGGTACTACTCTAGACACCCTCGAGCTTGAGACTCCTTACTCTAAGAATGATTATATAACTTTATTAAAGTTAAGGGTTAATATATAAGAAAGGGTATAATAACATAAGGGAATGACTATGCAATACATACATTTGTATTCCCAATTCTTACGTAAATAGACTCCCAGTCCTAATATAAAGTAAATAAGTATTCAAATGATCATTCAAGTGAAGCTAAGAAATTAAAATATAAAACTATCAGGAAAGATTTCTTATCATAAATAAGGCCCAACATTTTTTGGAGTAGAAAGATAATAAATTAATCTATTGCTTCTACACAATAGTCATGGGAGGATTAAGTAGTCTACTATTATGTCTCATCATGAGAGGCTTAATAACTTCCATGATGACATTCATGGTAGGCACAAGCATTCTACCACCATGCCCAACACATGAGGGATTGAAACTATTACACCATGAATATGTTGCTCATACACAACCACTGTATTAAGTTAAAACATCATTAATACACTTCAAAAAAGAAGTTGAAATATATAATTCAAGCAAGGAGAAGCACAACCTCTCCAAAGCCCTCAATTGGGTAAAGAATTACATGGTTTTCAATGCATAACCATGGAAAGATAATAAGATAGGAAGTATAATCCAAGTCATATTATTTTCTTTTAATAAATAGATCAAACAAATAATTATAATCATTAAATTCACACTAAGGAGGAACAACCTATCGAAGGCCCTCAAATGAGCAAGCACTACATGGCAGTTAATGCACAACCGAGGGTAAAAAATATTATAAGTAGAATAAAATAAGTGTTCTGATTCTATTAAAAGCAATAATATCAATAATATCATTTCATTCCAAATAAAAAACATAAAACATAAGTTATTCAGAATCCCACCTATCAATCTCTAGACTGCTTGGACACTATCCTCTAGTTGTCTAGACTCAGCTCTCCTAACCAAATTTTTCTATCTAATACTTCTTGTTCTCTTATTCAAAGTCTAATTTTTTTCCCTAATTAGAAAAATTACTAAACTAATGGAGTTTGACTCTTAAATATAAACATCTGAGAATCAACCAACCACTAGTTATTTACCAACCCATGCCTCATTAAGGGACATTCTTTTCCATGTTTAATGAAGGTGCATGACAACTTCATAGCATTATATGGTTTCTTCCTAGACTAACTTAACTAATTTCCCACTTGATCTTAGCTCTAAGTCAATCAAATAAATATCTTTTAATTGACCCTAGACATTAAAGATGTTGGTTACAAGATATTCAGGTCAAGTGATAATAAGTTATACCAACCAAGATTAAAGTTTGGTTACCTAATCAAATGATATATCCACTAGGTGTTGGACTAAGAAAATAAAAACTTAACATAGATCTAATAAGGTTTTAAATTTATTAGTGATATAACCATGATTGGCATAGTCTCTTTTCTTCATTGGCCATTTCCCTATTCCTACACACATCAAATTCCTCTAACCTAATATTCAAAGATATTGAATTTAATCAAACAAGGAACTCAATCAATTAACCATATCGAGTCATTTAAGTAATATCAATATCCATGTATGATGTCAAGCTCTTACTAATTTTATCATCCAAGTCCTTTATTCAATGCATAAACTTCTAGTCATTAAAAAACACATACCTATTACACATCTAAAATATCAATACATTTAATATATTAGTCTTCCTCATAATGCTCAATTCATTTAAAAACTTTTATTTTTGACTCACAATTCAAATTTCTTCTCAACTAGAACCATCCAAGTATTGAACATTAATTACAATATTACATCAAGCCTTCACATCCCATTTGTAATTAAAACATAAATTAAACTATTAAATCTTAAGAAATACAAACCAAAACTTTATCAATTATGTTTTATTACATGAACTATATCTCTACAACTTAATGATCTATATGAGGACCAAGACCACAAATTTCATATATTATCTTCAGATAATTCAAAAAATTGTATAAGCACCTTTTGAAACCTTGATTTATACTATCCATATTTATAGACTCTATTGACTTGTCAAACTCTCACATCCACGACTGGTGCATGTCAATATTTTATAAACCACAAGACATAAATAGAAAAGGTACATTTAATTATTTTTCATGTAATAACTCACTTCAAAGTTTTGAAACATCAATTTTGATGATAATTGTGCATGATCTCATAGTTTTCATATAGTCTAATTATTTTGTTCCTCTAAAATAATGTAAATGTAGAATTTTGGTTCATTTATATTTATAGATATAGAATTTAAAATGATCTGAGGAGGGTCTATTGCTTCCTTTATTTTTTAAACACAATTTCACACAAACTTATAGCTTTAATAATAATTACACAACTTTTATTTACCTTATGTGATTAAGACATACCTTTATTATATGTTTTCATCAAGATTTGCTTGACTGTGTGCTCAATTACTGTGATATTCAAAATTTTCACAAGTTCTATGATCCATAATGTGGGAAAAAAATATTCAAAATTTTCAAAACCCTTGAGTCTTATCCACAACTTGAAATTGTATATTTATTCTTAAAAAAATTGATTTTTTAAACTCTTACTAAACTCAGTCTCTCTTTGCACCTTATTCTATTTACTCTATTATTTAGTTTTTAGCTTTATAGTATTTTGACTCATAGTGATACTTGAATCAACCTCTATATAGTCTATCAATACTGTATCTTTATTTTCTTACTCACCACATCACAAAATACAAAGAGAAAAAATATAGTTGATTTTCAAAGTCTATATTTAAAGACATGGTTTGCCCAGGTACTACGCATAGGACGTCTGAGGGTAGATTTAAATTTTTTGATATTGAAGACCTAAATTTATATAATTAAAAATATATACCTTCATCTAATTTTTCATGGCCATCATATCAAATTATACTTAGTTATATAACATAGACACACAACCTAATTCCTTCTTTAAAATCTTTTCATAGTCATCTACAAGTGGTCTCACGTTCAGCGATCAAGATTTAAAATTAGGAATTCTATTCACTTTATCTTCACTACACAATTAGAGACATCAGATATTTATTTGAATCAATAATTATACTGAGATATACACTCATTTTTCATATTTAAACTTCACGTATTTAGTCAGTTTCATACAATCATCTTACTCATAACTATACTCATCCTTCCAAATTGAGCTGTCAAGATATTTTCCACTATCTAATTAAGATATTGGATGTATCTTTTAGAAAATAATTCTAAAAAATCATATCTTTAACTAAATCACTTCAGATGCAGTCCTAAGTGGCACTAGCTTGATTCAATATAGTCTAATAATATACAATTTTATATTTTTTTAATCTACCTAATTCTGTCTATTTTATGATTAGAATTTAAAACTGATCAAACTATCTTAAAAATTGAGAGATTTTGATTGTTTATAAACAAAAAATCCATTAATATAAATATTTAGACAATCATACCTTACACTCATAGTCTTATAGCCAAAGTTGTACAATAAGATGAATGTAGACCACTGTATACGAGAAAAAAAGATCTTTGTATTCTTCTCCAAAATAACAAACAACAAACATCATCATATGAGACTTCACTTATAACATTTCATTATCCATATAAACTAGTCTTACAACTAAATCCATCTAAAATAATTTACAAATAATATAGTCTATTAGACTATTATAGGCCTAAGGATTTATTATTCTTTTGCCACTAGTTTTCTCTTCTAACCTATACACCTACATATCCTTTCACAATTTGTCATATTTAAATTTATTTATTTGCCTTATTTGGCTCCTTTAGAAAAGGTTTGGTGGTGATTTTCTTTCATCAACTTATATTTCTCCTCCAAAATGCTCTCCACTCTTTATCTTTATATGCCAAAATAAGCCTTTGTCTACATATGAACTCTTCTAGAAAGACTTGGAGGTAATTTTGTACTTACATGGGGTGAATATGTGTTTAAAAAATATTATATCTTAGAAGGAAACTTACACCATACTAATTTTACCTACTACAAGACAAATGAAGCATTCTAAGCTTCTTATTGACTAATTAAACTATTTACATGATTATACCGGTTGTATCCTAATGCTCCTACATTAGACTCCCCTGGTGGGAAAATACTTGAGCTCCTACTCAAAGGAGTTGTCATCTTATTTTTATTTTATTATAATATTTTATTAATTTATTATTATTCATTATTTATTCATGATCTATGAACCTAAATGGTTATTTATTCACTTTAGCTTCCTCAGTGAAGCTTAGTATATAGGACTCTATCTCTTCTTCTTCAAAACCTGCTCATGTAAAACTAAAGACATAGTTAAATTTAAAAACTTGAGACATTGTTGCCTCACCACCATCATCTTCTTCAATTAATAACTTCATTAACTCCATTTCAGCATCTTTGATAACCTCTTCATCTCCTATGAGGTTCAAGCCTTCTAGCCCTTGCATGATTTGTTGCCAAATCATGTCTTCATCTTAACTGTACTCTACCATGTTTTGAGATAGAACTAATTTGTTTTCAATTTGTGTCATTAAAGACACCTTTTATTTTTATATATTAGGTTCTACAAACACTTCAATGGGTGCTTCACTCTTACACTCATTATTCATGAACCTATCTAGCAATTTAATTACTTGGATTATACAAAGCATCTTTATAAATATTTATATTTTCTTCATCAAATACAACATTAAAATGAAAAATTAAGGATTTTAAGCCTCTCTAAATGATTCTTTTTCTTCACATTTATTTTTAATGAGCCTATACATAGACTCAACTTCTTCATCTCCATCCAACATCTCTCCTTTTTTAATAAAAGATATCCTTACATCCTCATGCTCTACTACCCAATCAATTTCTACAATCTCTCTGTTTCTCATGCTTTTCAAATTTAATGCCCTTAAAGTGGGCTTCACCTTCATTCAATTTATACCTATATTCACACATGATAAGAAAATGTTAGATTTAAAATCATGAGGCTTGTTTGCCCCTTCCTTTTTCTCCTTAGATTGCTTTTCTAGAAATATCTTTTCTTTCTTACTTTCCTTTTTCTTAAGGATTGTTTTGAGAGGCCATTTGATCATCCTTATGATCTTTACTAGGAATCTCTACTTTGATTCCTCCATAAATTCCTCCATCATTGCCAAGATCACTTTCATCTCAACAATCTCTTTCTGTATCTCTACTTCAATCATTTCTTTGTGGCAATTTACATTCTCTAAGCCCGTTACTTCTTCATTTTTTTCACTCCTCATCTTCTCTTATCAAGTTTATCATTATTGCTATCTCTACACTAGCACCTCACCTAGGTATTT
>JARHVA010006366.1:0-5000 GCA_037957365.1 Torreya grandis
AAATTTAAGGAAAAATATCTTGACACATGGGATGTTCTAATATTTTTTCAGTTGATATTCTTCCTAAGGGTTCTTTCTTATGAAAATTTTAGTTTGTAATAGAAAACTACTATGGAGAGGCAATAAATGAAAAATTAGATCTTGGATAATGCTGATTTGGAAGAAAATAAAGTTATTATAAACTTAAATGAATTGTTGAAAGGAGTTCATTGTCAGTGGATCCATAAAATAAGATGAGATTTTTTGGGATAATTCTATTGATGGGAATTATAATGTTATATCTAGTTATGCTACTACCTTGATGGATACTCATGATGGATTCCCCTTGAAGAAGTTGTGGAACACAGATGTAATTTCAAAAATAAAAGTTTTTTAATGGATGGTCATGTAAAAGAAATTCTAACCATTGACGATCTCATGAAACAAGGTATTTTTATTCATAAAATGTGTGTTTTATATGATATTGATGTTTAATATGTATGTCATTTGATGATAGAATTCTCCTTTGCCTTTAAAATCTATTGTATCATTCTCTCAAAGTTTGAGTATGCCTATGTTCAACATTCAAAAAATGTTAGAATTGTGGCTACAATAGATAGATCCATTTAATAATAAATGTATAAAAAAGATTTAGTACATGTAACTAACTCACATTTTATGTAGTATATGAATTCAACTAAATCAAATAATCTTTAGAGATAAAAACAAATCTAGCAAGTAGGTTGTTCTAGAATTATAGATTTCTTGAAGGAATATTATGATTCTATAAGGGATAAGAATAATTATAGGTATCAATAGGATGAATTAAGGATATCATCAAAGTGGAACTTAACTAATGTTATAAGATCATGTATGTCTCTTAAGGTTGAATATAGAATAAGTGTGAAATGGATAGTTCCCTCTCCTAGATGGTTTAAATTCAACTTTGATGGAGCATCTAAAGGGAATCCCAAGAAAGCTAGATGGGGTGGTATTATAAGAGATTGTAAGGTTATTTTTTTGGATATTTATGTTAGTAGTATAATAATTAAAACCAATAACATGGCTTAAACATTATCAACTCTATGGGGATTTACATAGCATAAGAAAGTAGTGTCACTGGTTTGATCATTGAAGGATATTCTTTGAATATCATTAATTGCATTTCAAATAAAAATGAATATAGATAGATATTAGAATTTTTTGGGAGGAAATTCATAATATTAATAATATTTTTATAATGTTAGTATAAGGCATATTTATAGAGAAGGAAACCAAATTATTGATTGATTTACAAATCAGGTAGTTCTTGACCAGGAATTCTCTAAGTGGTACAATGAGAAATATATTCCTCATGAAGTGCTTTAAAAAAATATTTGGAAGCAATATTGTAAGACTTAGGGGTTATTTTCATTTAACTATAATTGGGACTAATTAGATATAAGATAAATTATTTTAATTGTTATTTTTTTTGATGATAGTGGTGAGATTAGGTTAGACATATATGTATGGAAATAATTATTCTTTAGTGATGGAAAGGTGGGTGTCATTAGTAATTTTCATTGCCACAATATAAGTTAAGCTTATTTTTTCATGATTGATGTAGATTATTGGCACATCTATGTTATATTTATTGGTCCAATTTTTTTTTGGTCTTTTCAATATCTAAAAAAGATATTTATCATGTAAGGTGCAATGTGTTATGGTGAAGTTTACTTGGAGCATGTTGTGGACTTGCATTGATCATAAGGATTTTCATCTAGATATTTAGTGTATAGGGGTTGTCGATGGTATTAACATGGGCATAGTTAATTTTAGAACTGATTCAACATCTATGGATTCTTTTAATAAGAAAACAAATTTATTGGAATCCTTCATGAGGGAGGATTTTATAAATTTTATAAAGAGGATCCAAGGTTATGATACTCATGTGTTAGTTAAATTTGTAAATGGATGGAAGAATTTTACTATTTTTTCTTGGGTGACCATTTTAGTTTATAAGGGGATCATTTTCCATGTGATGGGGATGAGAATGGATGGTTTAAAAATTTACAATTCTAATAGGGATAAGAAAGAGGATAAGGAGATATTTTTGAAAGATGATGAATAACTGTTTTGTATTTGATTGGGTTTAAAAATGGGATTAGGGTCCTATACCCTCACAAGAACCAAAATATATTCAATGAAAAACAAGACAAAAGTAAAAAAGAAAGAACCCCAAGGGATAGGACACCACAAGGTTATTTTAATCCAAAAATATGATAGTTTGATAAGAAATAAACACTGAGTATTAGAAAAAAACCCAATTAGATGATAAACATAAAATTAGTGGTATGACTCCTCCAAGTCAATATATACTGCTAGTTTCCTTGTTTATTTTTTTCTTTATTCCTTCATTTTTTATGATTCTTATGGTTATTTTACTTGGTCCTTGGGTGGGATCTTCAGCAAATTTTATCTTCATATTTACTAGGGATTTTTCCATTACTTTGTCTAACTTCATCTTCCCCTATATCTACTCTTCAAATTTCATTTCATGATTCCTTTTTTTGTTTGGAGTGGTCTCCCCATTTCTCCCACCACTGTAGAATCCTTATTTTTTCCATCAACATTTTCTACATGAAAATTGACTTCTTTAGGATGTAAGAACATAAATTTAAGCTTGTCCAATTCTTCAGTCATCTTAGAGAAAAAACAAATTTTGCATGCCCTACATGGTTTTCATCTTTTGAAATTTAAATTTTAACTCCTTTTTTTTATTAATCAAAGGGGATTTGGGTATCCAAAATTTCTACTTATTTGATACCAACCATTTTTCCCCTGATCCAGTTGCTAAGGTGCATTTAATAGATTTTTCCCCTTCTTGATATTTAGAGAAGACTTCCTTCTTTTTAGTTTGTTGATATTCATCACCCACTTCATTTATTTTTCACCACTATGCACAGATGAGTTCAAGAGTTTCTTCCCCCACTACATTTTATCTCCCCTCTTTAGTATCATAAAGATGATACCTTGGTGTAATAAATCCAATGTAGGATTTGACTTAAAACTTATGATAGTGGCTTTCAGGTATTTAAGTAGAAAGAAAGTAAGACTAATTTTATGACTTTTAAAGTGGTTCACTAATAAGAAATGGTGTGATAATATAGTAGTGTGTTTTACTTTCCAATGTTATATATCTCATAATTTGAAGACAAATCTTCAGCCATTTTCTTAGTAGCTATGTTCTAAGAAACCATTTTTGTTTAGGGATGATTATCTTGCAAATTATGAGTGAGAGAGAGAGAGAGAGAGAGAGGAGAGAGAGCGAGGAGAGAGAGAGAGAGAGAGAGGAGAGAGAGAGAGAGATGAGAGAGAGAGAGAGAGGAGAGAGAGAGATGAGAGAGATAGGAGAGAGAGAGAGAGAGAGAGAGAGAGAGAGAGATTTTTAGAAATATATATAATAAAATATAATAAAAAAATTAGGTTTGTATAATATAATAAAATATAATAAGAATAATAAATAAATCAAAATGACATATACAATGAGTATACACAATTTAAAATATAGATGAGTCTTTGTTGTATAAATCCTTCTTCATGAGATATTTCTCTAGAGAGATATTCTTTGTGAAAAAATTATTTTTAGAAATATATATAATAAAATATAATAAAAAAAAACTAGGTTTTTATAATATAATAAGAATAATAAATAAATAAAAATGACAAACACACACACACACACACACACACACACACACACACACACACACACACACACACACACACACACACACACACACACACACACACACACACACACACATATAATGAGTATATAATTTTTAAATTATAGATGAGTCCTTTTTTGTATAAATCCTTCTTCATGAGATATTTCTCTTCCATTGCGTTCAATCTATAACCTTCATCGAAACAAAGTAAAAAGGAAGAAATGAGCTTGAGAAATAACTTTTATTGTGGTCATAAAGAAATTTAGGACTTACCTAGATCCTAGGGTTTATAATTGATTCAATCCTATGGCTCTCAATTATTCCTCCACTTGAAACCAAGACCACTTACAAGTGGAGAAAGTCCTTTGACCTTAAATTTAAATTTTAAGTTATTTAATTTTATTCTTGACGAAATTACATGAAACTAATTAATTAATTTTAATTTATACTTTATATTTTAAATGTAAGTTAATAATTTTCCTTTTGAACTTACAAAAGTTATTAATTATATGTTTAAAATAAAAATGAAATATAATTTCACACATTAACCCTCCTAAGCTAATAATTAAATAAATTGTTTTTTCTTTTATAATCTTTAAAATGCTTTATTTAATTCTTAATGGTAAATAATAATCCATAAATGAATTTTATTACTTTTATTACTTTTGATTAATTTAAGCAGAGCAAAAAAATTTTGGATTTTATTTTAAATTTTTGAAACAATTATTTAACTATTAATTGACTAGCTTATTAATATTATTTTTATTTCTAGATTTAATATTTGGATTTATTCATATATCTTGGATAGTTAAACCTTTTATAATTTGGAATAATTATTGCTCTTTGAGGGTTTAATATGGTGTCTTTAATGTTATAGGAATGATATTATTTAATGCATATCAAAACATATTTAATTAATATGTTTAAAAATATAAAATCTATTATTAGGAAGTTGAAATAGTTTAATTAAGGATAAAATTAATTTATTATTTTTGAGGTGATATTAATTAATTACTAATTGAATTAAAATTATTAAAATAATGATATAATTTATTTGATGTATTTTGAAATAACATTTATTAATTAGTGGAATGTTATAAGTATTCATGTTTACTATATTGAATTGATTATTTTTTTACTAGTCAAAAACTTAGCTATAAAACAAAATAAATTTAACTTACTGATACATGGAGTTAGCCTAGTTATTCAAATAATATAGTCTTAGTAGTTAAGAAAAAAATAATGATTTATGGGTTTTATTCATGTGAAATTTTGGGCATTAAATTTTGGTATCAGAGCCTAGGTTCAACA
>JARHVA010006366.1:20000-27500 GCA_037957365.1 Torreya grandis
ATACTTTAATCACAAATATTATTAATTTATTATTTTCATTATGGGCTATGGCATGTGAAGGGGAGAAGGCTTAAAAATACTCAACTAAAAATCAATAAATCCTTTAATGATTATTCCACACAAACTAGCTAGTGGAAATGCATAAGAAGGGTTTCCCTCGAGTTGATCTCCTATGGTAATAGATAGAGGTTTGCCTCTAGGTGATGAGATACCTAAATCTTGAGGGTAAGTATAATTTATTTTTATCCCTCCACTTTCTATTATTAAACCATTTCTGGGCTTATAAGATTAGCCTTCCATTCTACCTTTTAAGTTATTTGGAATGCATAGCCCTTGCCCACCAAATTATTGAATCCAACCTCATATTACATCAAGGACTTATATTATTGTTGGTTAAACATGGTAAAACACTAAAAGGGAAGGAGGCCCCCCTAGAGGGGTATTCCTCAGAAGAAAACTCTCTAGAAGAGGATGCCACCTCATGATCTTACCTCCCCTATTCCAGTACCCCTCAAGTTATCCTATCTAAAACCCCCATTGATGAACTACCACTCGAGCTATTTGTCCCTAAGTCAAAATCAATTATCCTAGATGAGGGAACCTCCATGGAGGTTTCCAAGAAGGGTAATTTCATCCTATATGAGGAAATGAAAAATAATAAAGATTAGTTAGATAGTTTTTAAAACAACATGTAAGAAGTTGGATTGAATCTGGATAGTCTTATTCAAGAATGGAATGCCTTGCATAAACAAGTGGACATGATTATTTAGTATTTTATCCATTCCAACATTGTAAATTACACTCATATTAAGTAATGATTGAAGATCATGGAGACCCATACCCAATATCCTTAGTTTGACCCTTATATATAAAAACCCTCTACAAGTACAAGGATAAAAAAAATTCTCGTATGATCCTTACTCAAGATTATGTTGAAGGACCTGGAAATAGGACAATGTTCAAAGTTTCCAAGAACAAGTAGGGAATACTTGAGAATATATATGAAGAAGATAAGGAACCATCGAAGGGTCCCCATTCTTGATCTATTTTCTATTATTTTTGTTTCATTGACTTAAAGGTTATCTAGCTAGTTTTTTATTATTTTTTAATACTCAGTGATGGTGGCCTGTTATTTTTTTGTATAATACTTTTATGGTTACTAGATCCTTATAAAACTAGGTTATTTACCATATCAAATAAAAAATTAATTTATTATTTTTGAGGTGAAATAAGGAAAAAGATAATTTATTATTTTTGACATGATATTAATTAGGTACTAATAAAATTAAAATTATTAAAATAATGATATAATTATTCAATGTATTTTGAAATAACATTTATTAATTACTGTAATGTTTTAAATAATCACATTTAAGATATCAAATTGACTATTTTATTTCTTGTCAAAACATTAGCCATAAATTAGAATCAATTTAACTTAGTGTCATATGTAATTAGCCTAGTTATGAAAATTTTAGATTCTTAGTAGTTAAGAAAAAAAATAGTGTTTTATGGGTTTTATTTAGGGGAATTTTTGGGCATTACAAGGTTGACTCCTAAATAAGTATCAATGTCATTGTCCACCTTCCATAGAGTCTATGTTCACTCCCAACACCATTTATAAACATTCCAAACATATTTGAATATAAATTAGGTATTTGAATATACGATTTTATGTTTTCATGATGATGACTTATTTTATGAAGTTATAGATAGAATCTAGTATGACTCTCCACTTCGGTCATATACAATACCACATCTACCCACCCAATAAGTTGAACCACATTATGAGTTTGAAATTTTTTCATGTCTATTATCAAAATATAATTTTATCACATGAGAAATTTTTAGGAAAACATAAGTCACAAGGCCTAGTTTACACCATAAATGGTCAACCACCTTATTTGGATACTCCTAGGAACATTTTTACTTCCTTGGTATGAACACAGACTCTTTAGCTGAATGTTTATCCCATTGAAGATACCTAGATGCACTTATTACTAAATAAACTCACGTTTATAAGATATTAAACATCATTCCAAAAAATATATAACCATATTATATCCCCCAAAATGAGGAAGTATATTTTCTTTGGAATCAATGTTCTACACATCATATAATAGAAATGTTTAGAGCTATTATTTTATTATGTAAGGTCCTCACCTCAAACTTGATAACAACACTTATTTATCCTTCCTTATGAAAAAATCCATATATTAGACTAAATTATGTATGTGACATGATTTCATGAGATTAATCCATTAGGTTTTCCCATTTGGAGGCCACAATACCTCCTCCTAGTATTTCTAGTTTTTACATAGGGCTTGTGCATAAGGAATTCCTAAAACATCTCTCTAAAAGAGAGATGATAATATTATTAGATATATATATAAGTTAAAATATGTTTTGTCTTATGTTATAGATTATGCATGTCAATATATTTCTTTTAATTTTTGAGATTTTTTTTATTATGTAATATTTTTCAAAGTATCGTATGAGTGGATTTCATTTTTTATTCCTTCTAGGATTTGTGATGTTTCTTGTATATGTTTCACTTATATATGTTTAACCCTAAATAAGAGATGTGGCGATAGGGTTATTAATATATAAATAGTTTGGACTCAAGGGTAATACACTAATATATTGAATATAAATTAATATGAAACTCAAATAAATAATATTAATAACTAATAAATATGAGATTGCTAAAAATAGAAAGGTATGACTATTTAAATACATTATAATAAATAAAAAATAATGGAAGTTATCTAGTTTACTATGCACAAGTAATCATGGACTAGAAATGGGTTTAAAATAGATAAGATAAATATTTTATATCAGTCATTAAAATCTATAAATTTCACTTTTGTGGCCACAAACACTATCATATTTGGATAATACGATTGATATCAGTGTGTAATTATGACATAGGTGTCCACTATGGTGTGAAGAGTGGATTAAAATGTAAAAAAAAATAATTTTTAAGGTTTTTGTCATATTTGTAATGATGTATTTATATTTGGGATATAGGTTATCTATATTTATTGAGTGATGAAACCCTAGCTCTTCACCATAGGAATGAGTTTGCTGAAAAATCAAGTAGTATGATCACGGTGCCAAGCTACCCAAAAGAACCCTCTATTAATGGGTACTACCTAGATAGTCAATACTTCAATGAGGGCCTCAAAATTATGTATTTATCCCAATATGTGTTGGAAAGTGTGTGAACAAGTGTGGAATATACTATATGGACATGCATGCAATGATCTAGATTTTAAATTGACAAATATCACTCATTGGCTATACTTTGAATGCTTCAAAATTTTAGTATGTTTGCTTCTATACTTGATATGGAAATAGGGATGAAAATTTAAGAGTAGAGTGTTTGTGTAGATGATTTATTTAGATGTAGTAGGTATTTTCTTGGTATTTTCTAGATGAGGAATGAGAAGGATTAGACTTGTATTTATACTGTGCACCTTGTGAAAATATCTCATGATAGGGTTTAATAAGGCAATTATGCTGATCCATAGATTTTAATCATTTTCAAATTGGATAATTTTTTCTTCTAGACACTAGATAAAGGATATGGACACTACCATCAACAATAGTGTCCCTCTATGATTAGTAGTGTCTAGAGGGTTATAAAATAGGTATAGATCTAAAATTGATAGTGAAGGATGATCATCATGTTTTAAGATTTATGTGTATTACATGAGAATTTGATCATCATAATGATATAGATTGGACTAAGATATAATAATTTAGGTATAGTGAGATGGTGAATGCGAGCCTTATGGTAGCATGGAGGTCTAAAACTAAAGGGTATGTCCCTTATTGATATTTATCAAATGTACAATACTAATATTTTATAAATATTTAGTTTTATTATCTACATTATGTTTTTATAATAGTCATTTACAAAGTGTAAATACTATTTATTTCAATTTGAGGGCATCCATTTTTAATAATTTTAATCAATCTTTTAGCTATAGTCATAAAATTTCACAATCATAAATTACACATTCATCATGGAATGAAGAAATACTTTGGTATGAGGCCCATTTATTCTATATAGGAAAAAATTAGATTACACAATATGTTTTTATTATATCTTCACTATTCCTCTTACCCATTTCTCTCATTTTAATTTTATCTATTCATTATTTATTCTATACGAACAAGGGTTAATTTTTTTCATGTATTACATGACTATATTAATATCACACATATAAATATTAAACCATAATTCATAGGCACAAAAATATAAATAAAAAATGTGGTCATATAGTCAACCAAGATACATATGTAGTTAACATATAAGGCAATACTATACCCTTGTTCAACTTTTTAAACCTTACCTTATCATAGTTAATAATTCTATTTTTATATGTGATATTGTTTTCAATTATTTTTAATTAGATACCAATCAAATTCATTTTATATATAGTCAACATTAAATACATGTTAGTGAGGCTTGCATATCTTTCAGATCACTTAATATTTATAATTTTTTTAAAAATATGTAAAATTATGTAGCATTTGTATTTTAATATCATATTTGTATACTCCAACATTTAAATTTAAATATTTTATTATTTATTAGTTTGATTAATTTTTATTATAAATATATTAAACATATAAAACATGACTTGATAAAGTCTCTTATGGGGAGATAAATTATGAAAGTATATGAGGGCATCCTTTCGTACAAGGATTTATTGTATTAGTTAAAAATAAGTATGTAATAACATATATAATATATGGTATTGAGATAATTTCTGAATAATAACATTAAAAATATATGGAATAACCATTTTAAGAATGATTAATTTTTTATTGTAAGTTCACTATCCTATAAAATTTGAAATTTTGATTAAAAATTTATTAATCTATAGGCAATATTGTATGGTAAAAATATAATAGATAAATTATTATTAATTTTTATCCTTATTAGTATGGATGAGGTTGTATGTAATATATTGTGAATTTTCATGACTAGATATTTTAGACACAATCACTTACACTTTATGATTTATTGATATTTCCTCTTTTAGTGACTTTTTGAGGGTCAATATATCATAATGCATGAATTAAAGGGTGCACTGAGAATAGGTTGCAAAATGATCATGGTTATTTATAAGATATTTTGATATTATACATTGACTACGACATTAATACTAGTATTCTGATCTCCTCTATGTTTCTATCCATGTATAAATTTCCTGCAATTCATGTCCATAACTTATATCTTTAATATATCTTAAAACATTAGACATGATGGTACTATTTTTTAATACTTATATCCTTATTATACTATAATAAATATCATAATATATTTATAAGTGTGTTTTATTACATTTTTGCTATATTATCTTCTCTGATACTATACCATGTTAGTTGACATTTTCTTATTATATTAGCTGGTTTGATACTATAAGATTGGAGTCAATGGTTGGAGTTATGTATTGTATCACTAAATATGGGCATCGTATTGAATTCATAAAATATAATAAATCACTAAGTCACTCTTAATTCACTTTCATCTCATCCCTAAGTTCTATTCAGGAGATTTATTGGCCTATAACCTTTTCTTGAGGAATCTTGTCTTGTGGTGTTTTTTAAGCTCAATAGGAGGAGTTATTAAGATTTAATAATTGAGGATATATAGGTCTTAATGCATACATTTTATTTCTTAAACCCACAACATATTTTGTAAAGTTCTACTTGAGCCAAGGTTTATATTATATAATTGATGAGTATACCCAAGGTAATTAATTCTATCCATAAACCCTTTCACTTATTTATTTAATGAACTATATATATCTTATTGTTTAATGAATGCATGCATGTGTATATTATTTTAGTATTTATATATACCATATGTATAGAAATTAAAATGCATTTGAGCTATCAATAAATCCTAGCTTAGTGATGATAAATCCTACTTACACTTTCGATTGTCAATACATTAAATATTCAGGGTCATGACTGAGATGGATCCACTAGATATAACCAAGGGATATATTACCACAATAAAATCACTTGAGAGGGTTTCAAAGCCTCTAGTGAAGAAAAACTATGCAATAACCCTATCTAAGTCCTATATTTTCATACTCACAAATTAAATGACAAGTAAAGAAAAATATAATCTAGTACTCACCAAAGCTTGTGGCACAAAGTGGGAGTAACAAACATAAAAAGTAAACATGCATAGAAGATATATACTAACATAAATTTATATAAAATCCTAATTCATGGGATATAGGTATGAATGTAAATATGTCTACTCTTACAAAGGAGGAATAAAGTTATGAATACTTACCTTTAAAGATGAACCCTTTGAGATTCAATCTCTCATTTGGCCAAGGTGCTTCACAAGAGGTTGTTTTGGTATGTAATAATAATAATAATAATAATAATAATAATAATAATAATAATAATAATAATAATAATAATAATAATAATAATAATAAGTTAGATTTATGATACACAAATTCTCTATGCATCTAAAATACTTATCCATAAGATAATATATGTATATCCATAGAAAATATTTAAAACCTAAGTTCTCATCCTAAAGTAAATTGGTGGATATATAGATGCACAATATATTAATCTTATTATTCTCTTATCCATTTAAATGATAGAAGTGGATGTGTATATATAGATAAATATAATCCTAAACCCTTCCAAAATTTTATCCAAAAGGTTTGACCCAATTTGACTATGTATCATTATTTGGTAAAATCAAGTTAGTTCATAGTCTAGGTCAACTAGAGCTAATGTAAACCCTAAAATACTTTAAAAAAATTGAATATAGGGTCGGTCAATCCTGACATTGTATACTAGATATAAAAAATGGTTTTTAGGCTTATAAATGAGATAATTAAGGTGGTTAATTACTTGGATGAGTGTATAAGAGAGGATGAAAGGATTAGGGAATTACATAGGAGAAGGTTGCATAGATTCAAAGTCATAGTATAGGGGACAAAAATATTGTGAAGCATTAATGGTTTGCTCACCCCTTTCTTGGTGAACCCTTTAAAGTGTTCACTTAAATAAATTAAGACTTGGGGGGTTCTTACAAGAGATAAAGCATAAATAATTGATAAAGATTCAAAATAATATGTGTATACATATGCCCCACTCAAAGCTCATAACATTTCATGTAGGTGTAACAAGGGATAGTTCTTTAGGAAAAGAACATAATAACACAAAACACTAAAGATGAATAAATTGTAGTAAGAAGTGAAAAAGATAAATGCAAGGAAAGAATTGAAAAACACATACCTTTACTTACCTTAGTGTTCTAGATAAGGACTTAATGAAAATAACTATGAATTCATCTAATGTAGGGAACATTAGGTGAACCTATAAAAATTAACAAATAGGAACAAAAAAAACTTGTAATATATGAAATGACTTTTTACAATGTCAGGATTCTAGATCATTTTTTGGGTTGGAAAAGTAACTAAAAGAAATAAAGATATGATTCAA